>JABGMY010003734.1:0-57197 GCA_014705525.1 Colletotrichum sp. HC292
GAGGAAGGTTGTTGTGAAGGTGAAGAGTGTAGAATTAAGGAAAAGTGGGCGGCTCGCTATGATGGGCGACTCGCTATGCATATACGTTACTTCAAAGACAAACATTAGAAAAAGCTGCTCTTGGTTCCACTGGGAGTTTGTTCCAAATGAACACCGATGCAATTAGCCAACCGTGAAGAATGAAGCTACCTAAGCTTTACTGATTCACGTAATGACATAAAAGTTTAGTTGCCAGTGGGCGTTGTGAGGGGGGCTACGAGACGACAGCAGATGACTCATAATGAGCAATTCCAGAGCCAGCCGAGTGATCTCAACCGCATTACTTACTGCGAATACGTTGTGTCAGTTTCAAGTCATCTCTGATAAAACATAGACACTTATAAAAATGCGAATTGCTGTGCTTATTCAAGATAGTTTCTGCCTTTTATTAACGCAGCCACCATGAGCACGTCTGTTATCTCTGTCGTCGACCTATACAACCCCGAGGCCGAGTCAATACTTGGTTCTCGGATGCCTCTCGGGCCCATCGATCATATGGTCTTCCCAACTGTTCCGATCAACGTGGTTTTCGTCTACTAACGGCCCAAAAGTAGCCCCTTGGAGAGCTTCATGTCGGCGCAGGCACTACACCTTTCACTCACTCGTCTTCTCACACACTATCCCCATCTTACCGGTCGGTTTCAATTCAACCCAACCTCCAATACATTCGAGATTGGCGCCTTCTCGAAAGGTCTTGTTTTCTTGCAGGCAAAGTGCGATGCACCCCTGAGCAAGATCACTACCCGGAGCCAAGCGGGTCGCATGACTATTGAGAACCTGCCGGGCTCCGGCAACTCCTTGATGCCGCCGTTTGAAGCCACGATTGAAGGCGTCTGCAGGGATTCTATTCTAGCAGTTCAAAACACCCGCTTCGCGTGCGGTAGAGCAACTTTGGAAATCCGTCTACACCATATGGTTTGCGATGCGGGCGGCTACTTCCAATTCGTGCGAGACTGGGCGACGATTCACAGATCCTCGTCTCTGCCATCGCCACCGAACCTCAATTACTACCTATCAGCACCGGATTCTATGTTTGTGGAGGATAGATCTGCCGCTCTCGATGGCAACCCGTCATTTTATTACGCGGAAGATCAGAAGCCCCAGCCGAACCCGGCCGAAGTGCCGAATGCTTCGCCCATGGATAATCCACCAGTTGTCGGTCACACCTTGCACTTTTCTCCAGCGACGACCTTTCACTGCTGAAAAAGAAGGCAACAAACCCTTCTGGACAAGGCTGGGTCTCTTCCTTTGAGGCGGTGCCCGCGTAACTCTGGCAGGCCACCTTCCAAGCTCGCCTGCGTCTGCTCAGAGCGCAGGGAATGCCGCCGTCGTCGGCCGCTTCCCTGTTGCGTCAGGGATTCTGGGGCGCTATTGACACCCGAGATCCGTCGAGGCTCGATCTAGGCTCTCGATACTTTGGCAATGCATCTCTAAATATTCTCACCCGCTTCCAACATTCCATCCTCGCAGATGGCGAGCTCTGGGAGGTGGCAGAAGTAATCCACAACTTGGTGCGATCGATGGATAAGCCGCGCATGGAGAAGACCACCAAATGGTTTGCAGCGCAACCTGACAAGAGCCGCGTCAAGATGGACTTTGACTTCGGCACGGGTAACTTCACCGTCAGTCAGTGGTCTAGACACGATATGTATTCCGGCGTCGATTTCGAGAAAGACTTGGTCGGGAACCCTGTCAGACCTGCTCTTGTTGCTCCCCCTTTCACGGAGGTCTCTTTGGTGGATGGGTTGGCGCTGATGGTATCATCTCCACCAGAGGAGACTCTTAGGAGTAATGGAGATGGGGCTTCTTCTACATCAGCGGTCCCGCGAACCATTGACGCAATCTTTTCAGTATCCCAGCCAGTGTGGACGCTGCTGGTCGAAGAGGGGACATTTCGAAAATTTGTGTGTGAATAGCGTCATGGTAACTTGTTGTGTCTAGTCTGTGCCTTCAAAAATAAAATCATTCTTGTGTCGTTATCGATACCTAGGTCTGCAAGCGACGACAACTTTACACTAGGGGCGGAAAGCCCACCTTCAAAATAATTTGCAATGGAAAAAGAAAAGACGAAAAAGAACAAAAAGCGAGGTTCGAACCCAGAATCTGCTGCCACATCCGCGGCCACCTTCCCTACTCGCTATTGCAGATCCCCGAGTAAAGCCTCCTTATATACCCTTCTCTCTGGGGCAGCAGCATTCACCACAACGTCGCAGCTCCACACCGCAATTTTCTTGCTGCTCCGAGGAAATAACTGAGCGCGACATACAAACTTGGTATATAAACTCTTTACGTCCCTTAGCAGTCGGCGATTTGGTTAACCGTACCCTTGTTATCCGCGCAGCCCTTGTCGTATCTCGCCTTGTACTCTGGTTGGGAAATGCAGCACTGTTCTCTCGTTAGGAACGGACTGGCCCTGAAAAGGGGAAAATTTCTATTCGAAAACCTACAATCCCGTTTTGACCAGGCAGGGGGGTTCCGAAGGCGTCATTGCAGAGGTTGTTTGAAGGGTCGATTTGGCCGTTGGACATGACGCAAGTGTACCCTTTGTAGACACCAGCAAGGACAACGCTACGGACCAACCGGCAAGTCAGCAACCTTCAGCTGAGGGGAGTTGAAAGTACGACTTACGCAGTTTGTGCCAGAGCAACGGCAATCAAAGTTGACTTCATGGTGTGGAGTGGTAGGTAATGATCGAATGCAAATTCAGAAGCTGCTGGTTAGCTCTTGAGCCAGTAAGGATTTTAAGGAAACCGGAACCTTTGGAGGTTCGTCCGAGGCACAACTGAAGGGCGGCTGGCGGGCTTTGTACTCCTCCGTCGGATTCTATCCGCCGTACAGGGGATTGGTACGAGTCATATTGTTGAGCAGCACGTTGGCGGCTGACTACCCCAATTTCTTTCCTAAAGTGATGAAAAGAGGATATTCTCAAAACAAGGTTCTCTCGACAATCTATGCGACGGGGCGGCTGCTCCGGTCTCGAGTCCTGACTCCTTTCTGGTGCGTCATTGAAGTGTGCCAGTGAACGGGATCGGCGCGCATCTCGGCGCCCCGATTGAGTCCGGGTTGCTCCGCTGGAGCGGTCCCTTCGCGATAGTCCAGGCTCCGCTGGGACAAAGCAGGGCCTCTGTCAACCAGGGCGGCTTGTTCCGAGAGACTCTATTCGTCCCCTCTGGCAGAATACAAGGGGCAGGTCCAATACGGCATCTAAGAGACCCAACTTAGCTGACATGATCGGGGCCAAAATAGCTGTTTGGCAGAGGCAAAGACCAGTTTTACCCACAGGTATGCTTCTGATTCCTGCATCTCGGGTGTCTAGCCGAAGGCACATAAGCAACATCATTCTTGGGAAATCCCATCAACGTGAGATTGTAGGACCTCGGCAAATATTAACTGCTAGCTCTTGATGGTCTGGACAACTCAGGAGGCGACGTGGAAAGTCGCAGCGGCACCATGCCATCGCAAAGCTGCCCTACTCATGTTGTCTAATCGACCCACAAAAGCCTTTTTCAAAGTATTGAATCCATATAAACAGCTCTGAGACGCACGTGCAATTCTCAGACCCCCAACTTCTACGTCATGCACCCCCTATCGCCATCCAACGTTCTCCAACGCGAACCTATATTTTCTTAACCAATAAATGCCATACTGAGTGACACCTCTTCGGCGACTTCTAACACTACCGTCGCGTGATTCGACGTGTACGGTGCTTAATGACCGCTGAACGATGAGGAATCATCAGGACACACAACTCAGTCAAAGGCTCCCGCCATCCCCATCCGGTGATAATCTGGTCAAACATAGAACACCGATCATTCTATCACGGTCGGCAAATGTCGGACAAACCACATCCAGTCTAGTCATACATGCTTCATAGCAATTCGCCTTGTTGAGCCCTAGTAGAGGCTCAGATCCTAGGATGAGATTCTCCAGACGAATACCAATACGTTTCTTTACTAGTGCCATAGTATAGGCTAACTAGAATTTTACGAGCCTGGTCGCACTTCTGTACTCTACCTATATGTCAAAGATTGAAGGTCTTTTAGTTAAAGTTGGAAGAAATCTTATCCCCTCGGATCTAGTACGTAATGTCTCGAACCTTGAACAGCACGAAAAAAGAGGAAGTCCAAACAGAAATCGCCAAAAGCCTGTATTCACAAAATTCTATCATCGCCGACTTGGCGGAATGATTTTACCAGCATAATGCCCCTACTCATCTCCAGAAGAGAGACAACACCTCCAATCATTCACAACCTGACCATCTACGCACATATCTAGACCTTCAACCCATCACAAATTCCCGCAAGGGCCCAAAGAGTTAGCCTTTCCGCCGTTGTCAGCGCATTCCTGCTCGAAGCTCCCCGCCCTCGTTGAGTCGTCAAAGCAGCACTGTCTCCCGTCAGCAATAGGGCTCCATTTTGAGAAGAACAACATTCCGAATACTTACAGTTCCTGGTGAACCAGGCACAGGCGTCCCGGCGCTGGCGTTGCAAATGCTGTCTGAAGTATCGACCTTGCCGTTGACGAGGCACGTGTACCCTTGGACAACTGCGCCAACCACAATGCTAGAGCCCATTCAGTAAGCCACTGTCCCTTCACAATGGTGAGAAGTTCCGAAGTCTAAAACTCACGCGGTTTGCGCCAGAGCAACTGCAATTAGGGTGGATTTCATGGTGTTGACTGACGGTGGCGTAGGGAAGGTTTGGAAGGAACAGTAAGAATTTGAGAATGATGGTGGGATAACCGCAATTAGAAGGTTCGTCCGAAGCACTCATTAAATAGGTTCTGGACCGGATGCGTGTGAGTCAGTGTTGAATAGCAAATGCCAGTCACCAGTCCATACCCGTTCCCAAAATAATCGGCCGGCCCCCTTTTATCAACTGATCAAGTTTGAGGGCCGAACTCAAAACCGATTGTCGTATTACGGTACTACGCTTGATTGGTCGCAACTGGTCCTGTCAATTAACGGGATCGGCGCAGATCTCGGCTCAGTCTGAGATACTCGGATGGAGAGGCGCCATTGCCATGGATCATAGCCAGGTCTTTATTGAAACAAACCAGGGTTTCTGCTGGCCGCGGCCGCCCAGCCTGAGACATTTGCAGCCTTGTTTTACTACTTACATAATGTGCGGACTTAATGCCGTCGGTTGTAGTTATGCGCCGAACGAGACGAGGCTAGGAACAGCTGTGCTACAAAGGCATTCAAAACTGAGTGCTGTCTAATAGCTGTCCTAGGTCCACCCCAGACTATTGGAAGAGACTCTGTTCCATCCTTCACAACACCACATACTAGTGTGAGAGAACACTCAGTGTACGAAAGGATTGTACAGGGGGCTTGATAGGGCAAGACCGGGGGAAACTACATGCGTATTGCTATTATAGATCTATACTTGTAGCGTCTTAGTTGAACAAGAGTCTACGGTATGACAGAAGCTTGCTGAACTGGAAGATTCTGATAACGTCAAGTTGGAAAGCCCTAAGATGTAGTGCATAAAGGTCAGCACGAGAGGACGACGCTCAGCCGCAAGGGCAAGTCAGGACAGCAGGCAAGAATGCTGACGCATTGTCCCTGGTATTGGTGACTTGAAACTAGGAAATAAGGTAACTCCACGGACAATTCTAGTCCATCTGCCGGCAGTTGCGTCCAGCTCACTACATTGAGAGTCATATTTAAGTACCTCAGGATGAGACTAAGAAACGTAAAGGTAGGTAAATAGTAGAATTTCTATACAGCCGTGAAATATTATAAACACTCTTCGTATAACATATACACCGCCACACTCGCTCCTCTCAAACTCCCAAAAGTCACCATTACCTCTTCCCCCACCGCGTCCCTCTCCAACAGTCAACCCCAAACCCCGTCTCGGCTTCTACCTTAGGCACGCGCATAACCCATCAAAGCCGGCTCGCCAATCAACTTGGGCAGGTATGCCAACAACCGCACGCCAGCAGCCACGATCGAGCCGGCGGTGGCAACGCCGTCCTCAAGGCTCAGCCCGGGAGCGATGAAGTCCTTGCACACATCGTTCAAGTTAATACGTCCAATCTGCGCAGGGCCGCTGCCATTCATGAGCGCGTCCTTGACGAGCGCGGCCGTCAGCGGGTTGAAGAGCGTGGTCGCGTGTCCATACACACCGCCGGCAGGGCGCCCCGCGCAGACCTTCTGCACCTCGACGTTCGTCACGCCCACGCGGCGCGCGTCGGTGATGTACGCCGACGCCGCGGTGCCCTGCTGCGGCTCGACGATCTCGTCCAGCAGCGCGGAGTAGAAGGTCGTGGTCGGCACGTACGCGTCGGCGCCGCCCTTGGCGCGCAGCGTGCTGACGAAGTTGGAGGTGTACTCCTGCTGGATGACGGACGGGTCGCAGGGGGCGTTGAGGGCGCCGGCGCCGGGGGAGAGGCAGAGCACGTTGGCGAGGACGGTGCCGTGGAAGTCGGGCGAGACGGGGAGGAAGTTGGAGACGACGCCGCGGGTGGAGGGCCAGAAGGTGAAGGCCCACTGGGTGTCGAGGCCGCCCTGGGACCAGGAGACGATGCTGGCGTTCTTGCCGGTGATGCCGGCGATGTAGTTGGTCGCGTAGGCGACGTACTCGGAGTTGACCTGGGCGTCGCCGAGGAGGGCGCCAGGGACGTTGAGGAGCACGGGGTCGGCGTAGGGGACGTTGGTGAGGAGCTTGAGGAGGTTGCCGCCGAAGGCCTCGTTGGCGTAGGTGCCGGTGCCCGGGACGAAGAGGACGGGGGGCTTCTGGCCGTAGGTGAAGGACTTGGGGATGTAGATGGCCTGGCGGAGCTGCTGCTCGGTGAGGGAGTAGGGCGCGTCGACGGCGTCCTTCTTGGGGTAGATGGGCTTGGCCGGGTTGAGGAGGTTGAGGTTGTTGGTCGAGTCGAGCGGGGTGAGGGGCCTGACGAGCTTGTTCACGATGGAGGTGAGGTCGGCGCTGCCGAGGCCGAGGAGGCCGCTGCCGCCGCCGAGGAGACCGCCGCTGCTGAGGATGCCCTGGAAGCCGGAGAGGAGGCCGGAGGGGACGATGCCCTGGCCGATCTGCTTCTGGATGTTGCCGTAGAAGTCGGGGGAGCCGCCTGACTTGGAGCCCCAGATGGCGCCGAGCTTGGTCTGGAGGTCGTTCGCGTTGAGGACGTTGAGGCCGGCCGTGGGGTTCGTTCCCAGAATGCCGGAGAGGGACTGGACGTAGTTGGTCGGGAGGGAGAGGAGCTGGGTGACGCCGGTGAGGGAGTCGAGGAGGCCGGCGGGCGCGGCCTCAGTGGACTGGAGAAGGATCGCGAGGAGCGCGGCTTGCTGGACTGGAGAACGCATTTTTATAATTTTTGCTCTTGTTTGTTGTTTTAAATAGAGAAAGACTGCAGTGAATGTTGACTGGATTAGTAGTTAGAAAAGAGAGACAGTATAGGGAGACAAAGATTGAGTGCTAGGAAAGAGAGAGAGTAAGTCTTGAGATGAAGCCTGTGAGTTGGATGGAGAACCTTTCTGTCTCTCTTGATGCCGGATCAACTGGATGCTTATATCCTTCCTTCGCTCACGACAGGATTCAGGATTCCGTGTTGATGTTGATGGACCAAAAACAAAAAAGCCGTTGCCGTGCGCCACAAACGTCTTTCGAGGAGTTGAGGAGGAGCAAGCGAAGATCAACCCCCCTCGAGCGCGTCCTCCCGCGGCCTTCCGCCAGTCTAACCCAAGCCCTCTTCTCTGCGAGCAAGTCTAGTCTAGCTCGACATCTTCAAAGAGTGCGCAAGCAAAGCTCTCTTGCTAGCCGCGCCGATCACCAAGCTAAGCATTCCCCGTGGGAGAAGAAAAAATCTTTACGGCGCGGGGAGCGAATGGCAAACACAGAGAGATCTTCGGTGTTATTGCACGTCGTGTTGGGTCATAGAGTTCGGTAGTGTTGTGCTCGTGTTGCTGTATTGGGAGATGAGATGGCGGCTAGTCTGGCGTGGGACCAAGCCGAGGCGCCGCCTCCCGTCCAAGGGCCGCCCGTCGTTCGTTCGTTCCGTTCTATTCTCGCATGGTTCTCCCCTTTTGGGGCGGCCAGCCAGAGCGCTCCCGAGGTTCTGCTGGTGCTATTGCTTGCTTCTGTGGTTGTAGACTTTGAAATGGAAAAGTCGGATTGTCCGTCAGAATCAGAGACGTCGTTGATGACTCGAACTTAAGCTTGGTCGAAGCGCCACAACCGGGCGCCAAGCAGAGTTCCGTCTTCTTCGCGGCTAAGCGTCAGGTTCGAACAAAGGAACAATGAACTACCTCGGCATCTTCAACGGCCCTCGTCCAGTTCTCCCCTGCCATCGTCCTTCTCCCTTTCTCGTTTCTCCCCGGAGAAAAAGAAAAAAGAAAGTTCCCCCGCGACACTTCCCCCTGATGTCACCATACCCCTGAACCATCCTTGTCTTCCCCAGAGCAAACAATAAAAACCATCCGAAGGCCGCCGTCCCAGCAGCCCCCAAAGCGCCCAAGCCCCCCAGATAAGCTCACAGATACATAACCATCGCCTCAGCACACGGGCTTTTTTTTTTTGCTCTTTTCTTTTTGGTCCCCTTTTGGCGTCCAGCTCGGACGAAACAAAAACCTCCAGCAGCTTGCTTGCCCCTGCTTCATGAACACGGGGAGATTTTCTCCCGCCGCAGAGCACGACGGTGGCCTCGTGTTTGACAACCAACGGCTCCGGCATTTCTTCTTCTAGTCTACGGCCCGTTGAAGCGCGTAGACAATGTGTGTTCTCAAGACTTGCCCAAACGAGGAATTCTTCTTCTTCCCAGCTGGCTGGCTTCCGCTCGTCGGGTCCATGCTTCGGTCCGATATCAGGTGGAACGCATCGTCCGGGCCTCCGGAGCGATGTGGCCTGACAACTGATACCGTTCCTTTCCCACGATAGGGTCTGGCAATAGGGCGAACAAAGCTATTGTGTTAGCTCAAGGTCCAACGACGGTTGAACATTATCTTCTGGTTCGGGAACATCGCGAAAGGCCTCGGAAAGATCTGAGTTCGCGCATCGTCTTGGTCAACCCAGCCTACTGGGCCTGTCGCCTCCCAGCCGGGCCGATTCCGACGAGCAACTGCGCTCTCCTCCCTCCCCTGCGAGATTCTCAGGTGAAGCTTCGAAGAATCCCCGGTCCAGAAATATCTCATGTTGCCATGCCGACTGACGATCGACGGTATCCGATCAACCCACTGCCCAAAAATGATCCGGACAGCCCGACACAACTCTTCTTCGTCCCTACAATAGCCACTTTCCATTCAGCGTAAATCACAGGTCAGTTAACCTTGTGCAATGCTGCGTACTTCACCTGTCCTGGTGCCCATACCATCATAGGACACGACACGCCTTCGAGAAAGAAGCGAAAGCTCGGTTCAGCAACGAAGAGCACCCCCAAAACAGTGCCCGCGACGATGTGCAAGTAAGTCACACAGAACCCCGGACATGAACGCCTCGTGAACCTCAAATCATCAATCTTATTTCTCTATCACCGGGGTCAGAGCCCCCGTTCCCATCACACCCGCCCCAACGCCTTTCGCCGTCGTGGTACGCACCCGCCGCCATCCCGAGAGACCGTCCCTATTTTTTGATCCCAGCGAACCTCACACTAGTATTTTTGAACACCCAGTCCACAGTCCGTCTTTTTTGCCAGCTGTATAACGCCAGGCCGCCGTCCCTCTCAAAGTAAACGAAGGGGAAAAGCAAAATGTTAAAACAAGAGGGCTTTAAAGCTCAACATGCCCTAACGAAAGAGGGGTATTGTACTGCGACGACAGAAGAACGAACGATGGCAGACAGGCTACAGTCACGCGCAGGAAGTGTCACAAGTACGCAAAACAGACAACGGCAAGCAAACTGAAAACAAGATAGGAAATCTCTGTTGGGGGCGAGTACCGTGTGTGGTAGACAAACACAAGGGGCAACCGGGCCCGAGGAGCCCATCGAGAAGATGATTCTCGAGACAAGCCCAGATGTCCAGAGATAACTATGGCTGCAAAGCAAGCATGCATTGGTCGTTCTCGTGACGTCTGACAGTCGCGTCCGCTAACCGTATGCCTAAGATCAAAAGTCCAAAGAAATGTGTCATTCGCCCAGGTATCCATCGTGCAGCGTAAAAGTTCCAAGGCGGTGGGGTGAACGAAAACAACGTAAGAAGTTCGAGTGTAAGCAATAAGACAGTCATGAGAGGTGTTTCCCTTTCTTTCCCGCGGCCGCAATGAGCTCGAGGGTAGGAATGAGGCCGCTCTAGAGGCCCATCAAACCGTCACTCTACTACAGCACTTGGTTAGGAACACAGCGCACCAAATGACCTTTGGGTTCATCATACCTGAGGAGGGGCACCAGGAGGGCCCTGGGGTCCCGGGGGTCCGTGAGGGCCAGGAGCACCGAAGTGGGCAGGGCCGTAGGCACCGGGGCCAGGGGCGGGAGCGAAGTAGTGGGGCGGGGGAGGGGCAGGGCGGTAGGGAGTGCCGACGCCAGAGTTGTTCTGGCTACGGCCCCAGCTCAGACGGACACGGGAGTTTCCGATAGGGTATCCCTGCATCTGGTTGATGGCCATCTCAGCGGCGTGGCGGTGGACGAACTGAACGAAACCGCAGCCCTTTCCGGGAGGGATCTTGACGTAGGTGATCTCGCCAAAGCCCTGGAAGAAGCTTCGGAGCTCGTCCTCAGTGACGTAGCCAGACAGGCCACCGACGAAGACGGTGGTGTTGTTGGGGTCAGTGAACTGGTTCATCTGCTGACCAGGGGGGTTGTAGGGGGCTCCGTAAGCACCGCCGTACTGGGCAGGAGAAGGAACCCCGTAGAATCCTTGCTGGTGAGGAGGCAGGCCGGGAGCCATCATCTGGTTGCCGTGGTGCTGGTAGGGACCGTGGTTGCGGTTCTTGGGGGTGGCAGTCGAGATACGCATGGGGCGGTTGCCGCAGTAAACTCCCTGCATCTCCACAAGAGCGCGCTGCTGGTCCTGCTCATCCGTGAAACGGACGAATCCGTATCCGCGCGACTGTCCCGACATGGCATCCGTCATGATCTTAGCAGACTTGCAAGAGGGGAAGCGTGCCTGGAAGAGAGACACAAGAACGTATTCGTTGACCTCGGGGCCGAGGTCGCCGACGAAGATCGAGTACTCAGGACCGCGGTCGTCACGACGGTCGTTGATACCGCCGCCGGACGCCCAGTTGAGCTTGAAGGCGCGGTTGGAGTTGGGAACGGGAGTTCCGTTCAGGGCGAGAGCCTTGCTGGCCGCATCGCTGGACGTGAACTCGACGAAGCAGTACCCAGCGTTGCCAGACGTCTTGTCACGGATCACCTTGACGTTAACAGGCTCTCCAGTGGCAGTGAGAAAGACGCCCTTAATGAAGTTCTCGTCCATCCAGGGCTCGAGCTCGCCCATCCAGAGAGTGTTCTTATTCGCATCGCCCTGAATGGCAGCCTGGCCACCAGGAATCTCTCCAGATCCGTTGTTGCCGGGGAAGGGCATGCCGCCAGAGACCGGGGTGCCGAAACCGTCGCCGTTGGCGTTGGGGGGAGGGGCACCGTTGCCCTGGGCGGGGTTGTACGCGAGACCGTCCATGGTGAAGTCGTTCGAAACTGGTAGCGCAAAGGTCAGTCAACAATGCTGTCCGCACTGCTTTAGCTGGGGGAGGGCGAACCTACAATTCGTGGATTGGAATGATAAGTCGTTAGCAGGAATTCAAGCAGTGTTGCCGTCTTCCTTCAATAGATTGGATTGGTTTTGGGAATCGAACAGAATGAACTGTATTCAGACGCAAAACCGATACTCCGAAAAGCACTTTGTGAAAAGTCGATTCTCTCAGACGCCAGCACGCCCCGTAGAAAAACGAAAGATCGAGATGTCTCGGGGTATTCGTGCCAAAAATGCTACAGCCGCCGATTAAGAACAAGCCCGAGCGATGCTTCGAATTCGACTTTTGGATCTCCTAGACTTGCGCCGGGTACCGGAAACCAAGAGATGCCGTGGCTAAACGTAACCTTTCACCGAAGATCCAGAAATGGGCCAAAGGAAGGATCCGAAATGGGAACCTGCGGTTACGGTCAGCATCACCTGCCAGTCGTGTGTAGTCAGCGCGTCGCGGGCAGTCTCAGTCGCACGCGGTCGCATTCGGCAGTCATGAGCCACAAAAAGTGGCAGGCTCGGGTCCGGTGTTCAGCCACAGGGCTGATCATGCAGCAAGTTCAAGCCGAGCCCTGCGTGCGGGTCGCCCACCAAGCAGCCACGCCGCTCGCTGGCAGCATTGACCCACACGCAGGCAACTGCCACGAAGATGCCATGAAGATATTGCCAGCTCCCTTGCATTCTCGCGATTGCGCTTGCCGCATACCACGAAGCGCGCGTCACGGTTGGCTCGTCCTGGTCGAGTTGGTGGTAAACGTTTTCTGCCGCAGTGAGACACGTCGAAGGCATTGATCTCCGGCGTGGCCGGCACGTCGTACATCGGCAAGTGGTCGAGAGACGCGCCTACAGCTTTCCATCCGTTTGCAGCAGTTACATAGCAGCTCGACCTTTCGCCGTGACTCATGACGTCGCCTTGCTCTGTTCTCGATGTTTTGCCGCGCCATGGCAGCGTCCAAGTTTTGTAACTCCCACCAAGTCGTATCAATCGTTGGGGTCGATATGACGGCTGTCAGACGGTAACGCTCCATCATGCATAGCTGAATGATGCTGCGCGAAGGCGGCTAGGCGAGGTACAACAGCGTGGTGGGCGGATCGTGAGCGGGGTACGAGGCGACATTGCCATGGTCTGTGAGGCAGAAGCATCGAATTACGTCGCCGTAGGCACTGCGTCCGTCATGCACCGCCGTTCAAGTCGCGATGTTCAGCTCGAATGGAGTCGACGTTGGTTGGACGATCGACAGCCAACACCCAGGATGATCCACGACGACGCATGGAGGGGTCGTTCGATGCGCCCATGACTGCAGTCCAAAGTCCGGCCCGGCCACTGTCGGGCGTGGCTCTGCCAATTCGAAGCATACGGCGTCGAGTGCCTCGAGCAAAGGATTGCCGAAGATGCCGAAGACGGGAAAATCGGACTCGAGGTCGACCTTTGCGACTGCGATTGCGACTGCGACGACGCGAAGGGGGGGATTGTCGAATAGGAGGAGAGACAAAGGAAGACTGAGAGGTGGACTTACTTTTGGGCGCCAACAAAAAGACTCTGTTTCCGGATAACCAGGAGAAACGTCGTGCGACTCGTAAGGGGAGGGGAAAGAGAGGAAGGGTATGGGGGGAGGATTACTGAAGAGTAATTTCTCTCTTGTGAAGATTTTTCGGGGGTTAAACGGCGAGGGGAGAAACGGACAAGGAACTTGCGCGCAGAGATTTTTTTTTCCGTAGCTGTGAGGGCCGTGGACGTGGATCTCGCTCAGTCAGTGGTGACGTGAGGCAGGTCAGGGTAGTAAAAAAGCAGTGGCAGAGGCACGACTTTTGCAACCAAGACAATCGCTGAAAAGGATGCTTCGTTTTTTTGCAAAAACCGCAGCACAACGCAGAGCAGCAGACGAGAGATCAGGCAGACGACGCGCAGACAGGCAGAGAGACAGCAGCAAGAGGGCAGAGAGGTGCAACTCTAAAGGAAAAGGGGAAGAAGGAGAAGAATGATGGAAGTGGGATGGGGAGGAGGTAAGAGTAATGGAGAAAGAGGGAGGGAAAGCTAGAGAAGAAGACAGACTGGGTTCTGGCGATGAGCCCGGCGGCGCTCTCGCTGTGCAGGCAGGCAGGTACTGGGCTTGACTGGGCTGCACCTACCTTACCTGCCCGCAGCAGCCCAGGGAAAGTCCCAGGGAAGGCGACCTGAACTTTTTTGGGGGGGGCGTGTGATTCGTGACTTACTTTTTGGATCTGGCACTGGCGTCGGGTGAGAAGGAGCAGACCCCAGGCAGGGCAGGCAGGCAGGTACTGGAGTATGATGGTGGTGGGTGTGGTGTGAGTCTGTTCGCTCTGTGGACTGGAAGGGAGGGAGAGACCTCCTAGACCTCCTAGACAAGGTAGGTAGGTAGGTACCTGCGCGGGTGAGGAGGGCAAAAAGATACCTGCCCTCCTTGCAGTGGGAGGCTACTTCCTTCTTTTTAGAGATGCGTTGGACCTTACCTTACCTTACCTAGGCACCTACCTACCTCACTTGAATGGCTGATATCCATTTCTCGTCTCATTCCTTCCGCACCTCAACTTAACATTGCAGGCAGCGTGCATCTCATCAAGAGGCAATAGAGCAGCTTCAATAGAACGCTGCCTCCAAGGTTCTGCACTTTAAGCCCATTCCAAACGTATGTACGGCAGCCAAGGCAAGTAAAGGTACTTTGAAGGCAGAAGGTTCAGGTACATCCATCGGATCACACACAAACACACGGAGCCTCCAAGTGGGGCACATCGAGCCTACCTTACGTACTTTTGCCGGCTCGCCTTGCGCCGCGCCTTACCAGCTGTAGATAGCGCGCAGATGGCCATCCAAGAAAATGCGAAAGAAAAGCATTAGAACCAAGATGTGATACGGCCCATCGAATGAGTGGGGCCCTTGTGGTGGAGGTGGACTCTGGATGCTGATGCCGTGCGTTCAGCGCATCCGAGTCTGGGCGAACAGTGGTTGCGCCGGTCAAGAAACGAAACCAACCCGACCAAGGCACGGCATCTCTACTGCATAGTAAAGGCCACGCCGGCAGACGACGGCCTGCGACCAAGTCGAGGGCGGCTGACTGAGTCCCTCCTAGGTCAGTCAGGTACGTGCGCCGACTCGAAGGACTGCTCAGTCCCTTTCTTCTTCTTTTTTTCTCCTCTCCTTGCCACGGCCTCAGGCTTCCGAATCTTGGGGGAGCTCTGAGACAGATCTTCGGATAAGGTAAGAAATGGATACACAGGACACGGGAACCGCTGGTTCGACTTGCGAGGCACTTCAGAGTCAAGCAAGTGCCTACGTCCGGTTAGCTCCCTGATGCGAGGCAGGCAATCGGCACCTTACGAATGGAAGAGACGGTCTGCGGGTGTACCTCCCTCTCCAGGTGGTACCTGCCGCACATGTCCTTCCCGCAATTCTACGACTGCCGATTGGAAGACGACAGGCAGGTGCCAATGGAACCTGGAAGGAAGAAAGGGAGGGAGACGCATTTCGTGCATCTCGGGCCTGGCCTTGCCTGCTTGCCTTCCTTACCACCTACGTGCCTGTGCCTACCTCCCAGCCGGCAGCAAGACAATTCCCATCAAAAAGGTCAACACAAAGCCGCTGTTGTCCGTCGGCGACTGTGCGCTCTTGGCATGGAATGGAGCTGCTGTCTTGACAAGCATCGCACACAGGTCACCCCCATGGATCCCGGCGTCGTCTCCTCGCGTCCCCCGTCTGCCTGAAACCCTTGTTGCTGTCTCTTGTCACCACGCCGAAAATGCAGAGATTACTTATTGTGCATCGAACCTCAATTCGCAGCAGCCCAAAGAGACGGTAGGGCATTTAAGGGTACCTAGGTAAGGTAGGTAGGGCAATCCTCCGGGCAGATCATACGGGGGCGGGAGAGACACGCTAACCAGAAAGTGCTGCTGCCCTGCCCTACTTCCCTTGTGTACGAATACCAGCTTACCTCATTACTTTCGCAGGTATTCGCACGAATACATCGACTCCTTGCCAACTCTGCCTGAGCTCGAGGGGTGGCTCCAGCGGCATCTCCGGTACGTACCGATCTGAACGCGAAATGGCGTCACGGAAGGAGAGAGGGGAGGGGGCGTGCCCAATGGGGAGGGGCTCCTTCCCTGCAGCAGGGAGTCAACCTATCGGCTCTTTCCTAAGGTAAGGCACCGCACGGGAGGAAAGGTACGCAGCTGCCACTCGCTTGGCTTCCTCGACTGAGAAGCTCCGAGGGTCCAAATCACCACCTCCTCGCCTCATCTGATTGCCAACTCACGATGCTGCTGCTAGGTATGCGCAACCTGCCTGCATTCGACATTGACGCTGTCGCCGCTGCCAAAGATGCATAGACTGCGTTATTAGCATCGACAAGCCGCCAGATCAGTGATTTTCGCAGCTGTCTATTCCCGTCGCACATGGGATGCTCTGCCCGCCATGCCATCCTGCAACCCTGCGTCACATCCCAATCCTCCAGGCCTCCCATCAACCCAGCCTCAACCTCAACATCTGCACCTCTCGCCATCATTCCCTGCACTGCAAAACAGCTGCCCCATACGATGCTTTCTTTTACTTCGGGCGGCACGATAACCACTTCGCTATCTTCGCCGTATCCAGCTGTCATGGGCCTCATCGGCCCGGCAATCCCAGCTGAGAACGCGGTCTTTCTGGTCACCATTCCAGATGATGTTCATTGATCGGGTCCTTCCCGCTCACATGTCTCTCTCTAATCAACCACCGGCTGCCGAACAACCACCACCAAAGATGGGATGGCGGGCACGCCAGGCGAAGACGGGCAACTTGCATTTGAGACACGGCCTCCTCTCATTTCTTTTCCCCGCCGCTGGCCCCCTCCACGCGAACCCCTCGTGGACTCCGAGAAGCGTCGGCCAGCCTCCTGGTCCGTCTTGAGTTGAGCTTGTCCATCTCGAGGAATCGACGTCGAGTCGCCAGAGGCAAGTGAAGGGTCACCCGTGTGACATGTCGTGCTATTAACCTTTGCTGCAGCTGCTATCAAACTCGCGCCTCGCTAGGCGATTGTGCGCGCACCACGTTTCGAAACGCCGCAACAGTGTCAACTCAACTCAAACAAGTCATGAGCACCACTCCCACGGTCCAGGTGTTTTCTCGCTCCATCTGTGCCGCCAACCAAACACCGGACTCACTTGCTGCTGCCACTGCCGTGCACTCTCTCTGCCATCTATCCATGGCCTCGTCTCCATCATATCGGGGTCAGCGACACCCCCGAGGACGACGTGGCATCGACCTCCCTCGATGTCGGACCTCTCCTCCGCGGCTCTTTTCCCTGTCCCGCTCATCACCGATGAACCCGGAGCCGGTGGACGATGTCTGCCCGACGAGACAACCCTGACTTCAGAAAAGACACGTCAATTATTTCTCCCCTTCCTCCTTCTGAAAAGTCATGGCTTCCTTGCGCAGAGGAACGCGCTCGGATTGGCAACTGGTCCATAGCGGACGTCGATATTGCCTCTCCCTGGTCCCTCTCCTGAACAGGACACCCCTGGCGTTCGGATGACGTTGTCAGCACCATCGGTCATCTGTATTTTTCAACTTCTCCCTCTGGGCACGCCGAAGCACCGGGTCGCTTCTGAAAAACCTGTCTACAAGGGCAGAATAGTGCCGGCCCCTCCATTACGAGTGCTGGTTAAAGTGTTTTCGCGCCTCCATGACACGCTGTTTTTTCGGCATCTAGGGGACGCGTTTATTGCACGGCGGCGGTCCGGACGGGCCAACACTTTGCCGTACACGCGGTGCCGACGGCGCTGCCTTTCCCCTGTCGGCTCAGCGCCCGAGCGGCGCGCCCAGGCGGTGATCCTCTAACTTGACTGAGTACAAGGCGCACCGTCGACAACTAATCTGCCAGCCGGGCAAGCCGGCCCAGCCCGGAAGATCCTCAAGTATACCCCATTATTTCAGGAAATGTCAGGCAGATTTTTCACTGCCAATAGCGACATCGTGTTTGGCTTGTTCAATGTCTGGGACTTGCCGTTATGTGAAGCCTTGCCAGAGTGGCATGGAAAGGAAAACCGTCCATGTGTTCACATCCGCGAGCTGCTGGCTTGTGGACGAATCATGGACTCGACAGGTCTTTAATCGAGAAATGAAATCATCCGACCGGGGTGGAGGGGGGTGTCTACAAAAAGGAGAATTCCCACTGCTACCGTGGATCGAAGTGTGGAAAGAGTTAGATCTCTAGCTTTTTTTCTCCCTCGCTTTTAACTGGCCACCAGGTTCGCTCGCTATGGCCTAGCCTCTCGGGCCTCAGAAGCGGCCCTCATCAGTGGCATTGAGCCTGCCACCGCAAGCTGCGATGGCTATCTTGTTGGGCTTCACACATTTGCCCGTAGACGGGGTAAATGCCATCGCCAGTCGAAACTTCATGGCAGCGAGCGGTGCCCTTGGACGACTTGGGCCTTGCCGTTTCTTCTTCGTCCCACGACCAAGGTCCGGCATAATCTCACCCACGTTTTCATCTCCGGCCGTTTCTTCAGGGGCCCTTTGAGAGCTGAGAAGCCCTTGTCTGCGCATTTTTGTCCTGTGCACGGACACCAGTTCTTGCAAGCATCCGGTCGTGACACAAGAAGTCTGCTGTCAGTCGAATGGTCTTCAACCACTGTCATCGTCGACAAATGCGCTCTACCGTCTGGCCCTCCAAAGCCGCAACCCCATTGAACACCGCCTGCGTGCCTCCTCGAAACTACATGCTTCCGGAGCCCGGAATGGCTCCAAAGGACATTCTGAACATGTACATCAAGTCCACTGGGTACATTAGCCTCGATGCTAGTCCCAATGTCAGGCGGGCGCTGCCTGGCCATGCCCTCATCAGACACCGGACTGACTTGCGTTCTCAGCAGCATTTTGGAGCTAGCAAGGTTGGGCTTGTCTCGTCCGCATGCTGTCAGACGAATCACCAGCTGTCTTTTTCAATTCCACAGAGCTCGCGAATGCACGTCTTCCCTGATCCAGAACCTGCAATGCAGCACTGTATTCCGACAGTGCGTTCGCCTACTGCTACGAGGTGGGTTGGGCGGCAGCTTGAGCCGTCTTTCTGAGCAATACAGAGCGACTCCCCAGCGGAAAGCTTCTCGAAGCCGTCCTCGCTGACACGCGGCTTTGCCCTCAGCTGTCGTCCGATAACGAGGGTTGCAACGCCTGGTGAGAAGCAATCTCCGTTCCAGCGCACCCCGTCGCAGCATTCCCATGTTTTTTTTTTGTTGCAACTCTTCCGGTCCACCCAAAATCTTGGAAGCCAATCTGAGCGACAAGGCCGCATCTGAACTCGGGAGGTCGAGTCGCCATACTCTGGGGAAAGGACCACGTTGATCGACGACACCCCTGCCCTGTTGTTGACCTGGGCCGTCCGGAGTCTTCGTTCAACAGCTCCGTTCGCCATTGCCGCGTCGCAAACATCCCGTCCGTCCGCGGTAATGTGCCAGGTTCCTCGGCCTTCTGCGCCCCCGTGCCCGGTGCGATGTCCCACGGCCACTCATCCGCCGCAACCCTGACTCGGCTATGAAACCTTTTTGTTCGAATCCGCCAGGTCACCTTCTATTCTCTACCCGTGACGACCGGCAGAGTTTGAGGAGCGTGGGAGCCTCCTGTTCGTTTGCAAAATTGTCGTCTGGGCAGACTTTTGGCCTTACCCTTTTGGCCTTTTTGGATAGCGAGCTCATCGCAAGTACTTTTGTGTTCTTGTGCAGGGCGTACATTTAGCGACAACCCACTCTTGACTCATGTTTCCGGTTCTTAGGCAGAATACTGTCGTTATTCCCTCATGGCCTCACGGGGCACATCGTTGCACGCTAAGAACAGTACCGGGAGCTGTCACCTCTGCGCGGCTTCAGTTTGCCAACAGCAATAGGATGTTGGTTGCCTCTCGCAGCAAGGCAGTAAACAGTCAACACTTGACGCCGTGACGTATTCCAGAAAGAGCGATTGCGCAGTGCATCACGATCCACTGTTCATGAGTACGTCACGCTCCAGCATGTTGGTCCAGGACTCAAGCAGCTCGTCGTCGTCGATCCTGTCTCCAAAATGAGCTCGTGTTCAATCGGATATTGCAAGTTGACCAATCCCAAGCTGCGGTTCTGTCTCAAAAATCGCCCCTGTCCTTTGGCTGTCCTCCGGGGACAGCAAGGAAGGGGCCCGAACGCCAGACGTGCTCCGGGGAAGCTTGTGGGATTTTTACCCGGACGGCACGACGTCCAAGACGGTTAGAAATGTTCCGTTTTTGGACATTTATCGGTGAGTCGGGTAGCTGAACCTTAAGTGTGAGTTTTGGGCAGCCGCCACTGAGATTCTGGCGTCTCTTGTGTACATGGAGAGTTTGTCATGTGAAGCTGGGTGCGGGGATAGACGTGTTGAGATCAATGGTGAGGCTCGACTTCCTTCAGGCCGTCTCGTTCACGCTGGCCATTGGACTCCTTGGAGGGATCATCTCTGCGCCGATACGACCGCGCGAGTCGATTGCACTCGGCCGACGTCGGACAGTTAAGGAGCCACGGGAGCCTGAGGTCGCATTTATTTCTCCTAAAGTCTCGGGGAGGTGGTAACGTTCGCCGCGCTTATGGGCTTAGCGCACCGGTCTCCGGCCAGCGTCAGCACCAAGGCCTGCCGGCGATGCGACTTTCCTCTTCAGATGGCTAAAGGTACTCACATGCAGTCGAGTAGGCATCTTTTCTAACACAGAAGTCGGTCTTTGTTACTTCGGCGTGCAGTGGAACTCTCCAGCTGCATGTGAAGGCAATTTCCGAGGTGAACTGTGTTGGCCTTTTTGATATGCCGCCTCAAAGTCAATCGAAACACATTGGCGCGTTGCATTCCAGGTGGGGTGGCCTTCACTCAGGGGGCTGATATGTCAAGGTTTGATATAGTTCATCGTGAGTACCGTCGCGTGTGCGAGCTGAATAGTCTCTCGCAAGAATACGAGGCGGGCTTCATCTCGACGAGTCTGTTGCCTTGTTTGGGGCGAAGTTGAAAGGGTTCGTGTGAGTGGGTTGTGGTTTAACCGGCGGGAGAACATCAACGAAGTTTACGGTGGGAAAAGGTTGGGTTGAGGCGAAAGTGGGATGTTGTTGGGACTGACAACCTTTTTAGACTTGCGGACCGAATGACTTAGTGTGGTGAAGAGAAAAGAGATGGAGGGGAAGTGGTGATAGAGAGAAAAGAACGAACGGGATGATCTCTGTCTCTTTCTTGTCCTCTTTTTTTTCCGTCTCATGTGTGTTGCAGTTGAAGGTTTTGTTGTGCTGTAGATACGTGTGTGTGTGTGTGTGTGTGTGAGTGGGCTTTCTTTTGTGGTTTGTTTCGTCTGAAGAGGGTGTGTTGGCTGGTTCGGGGAGATGTCGGAATCTGTGGTGGTTTGTAGTAGCGGAGAAGGAGGTTGGAAGTCTGAGGTCGGATGAATCCGCTTTCTTGACGTCGGGCTATTAGTAAGTGGGTAAGTTGTTGAACATGAAGCCAACTGGGAGGATACTGGGAATGGACGGGACGAGGATATGGGGAGTTGAGGCGGTGAGTTTCTCCGCGGGTGTGTTGTGACTGATTCATTTGGATGTGAGGGTTTGCCTGGTTGGTTGGTTGGTCGGAAGGAGGGAGTGAAATCTCCGTTGGGGTGTTCAGCTAGGATGTTTTGTTTTCTGCCCTGGTTTAACAGCTGAGATGTGACAACTGCAGAGCGTGACCCGGGATATAAGAAGTGGTTTGTCCCGCTTGACTGAGCTGGTTAATGGCAAATACTGACGTTGGGCGTCTGGATTTACCGTTCCTTCAATGGTGAACAAAAGGTTGGGTGTGAGATTTGCTTCCTCTCGCAGCATTTGGGATGGCTGAAATTGAGGTTGATGATGGCAGCCTTCAATGATCGTCTGGTATCGTCCTCGGCAGTGTAGACGAACGTATTCAGGAGGAACATGTAACGGATGAGAAGGTTCCTGCACCTCCGAGTGCAAGACTCTCCACATCCAATACTAAATTCGACTAGTCTGGGGAAATTCTGCCTGTCGCAATTGTGGAATCCAACAGATTATTTCGGTTCGTTTGGAGGTTTCCTATCTTTAGATCTGATGACATGGTTTTATATCCTGTTTGTGCTCATCACTGGGTCGATGTAGGTGTAACGGTGCGCTCGGTCTGAACGTGAGGGCCGGAAGGTTTCCCAGACGGCACAGCGTAGAGGCCCTGATAGGAGTAGGGGTTACGTGGGTGTGGTGGCGCCGTGGACTCGTTGCTGGAGGGGACGTATATAAGGTGAGTGGTCTTTCTGGTATGGAAATTGTTGCGAACAACGCAGCAATGTGAATGATGGAACGAATCAGGACACTATACGCACTGCCTCCTCGCTGCACGAGTATGTGACCCATCCTGACTAACTATCTGCGTGATACCTCTGAAAACAAACTTTTCCTCGACAATGGAAGCTGTTCCCGTCTCGCACTCACGTCCTGAGAGTTTGGTAAACGTATTGAGAGATAGAAATCATGCCACCACAGATTTAGGTCTCTACGCGAGGCGAAGAGATGGCTTCAAACCTTCCAGCCCAGACGTGGCCTGAAGCTTTGGCTGTTGATCAAGTGTGAGACTTCCTCCCTTCACGAAAGATACGGGGGCGGAGTGGATTGGCACTATGCCTACATGTCAAGGAGAAGAATGGAGATTTTATACTGCCGGACGACCGGTTTTCACACCCGCACGGTTGTGGCCTGGTATATCTGAGAGGTTCTCCAGGAAGCGCTTAGTTGTTTCCACACAATTGAATGCTTCGCATGACTTTTTGCAATTCTAGTACTTGTTCTATTTATCCCGAAGGACTTGCGTGAGTTATCTTGGCGCGTGCAGGTGGTAACTACTAGTACCTAAGTACGCATTGTGAACTTATATCTTACATGCCGTTCATGGAGTATACTTCTCTTGATAATCTGGGAGAAGTATGGCTGGCAGACGGAAAGGACTCATCATGGTATGATGGGTTTGGGTCAACGCTCTCTCTCGTAAGTTTATTTGACGATTGGTTTCCGGTTCTTGTTCTGCAGAGAAAAGAGCAGGGACGCGCCAACGTGATTGTTGTGGTAGAGGACATTAGCTCTGTGAAAATTTACTAATTTATACAAGAATGCGTATGAACTCATTCTGCAGAGGCGAGGCGTTTTTGATGTTTGTATAAATTCTCCATAACTCTAGTGGTGCTTTTTCTCTTCCACAAATCTGGTTTCCAGGACGGCTCGTACCTTGATTGAAGATGGAACCCAAGTTCGTGGCTATGACTCTGTATCCGTAACCTGGAAGCGAAGGCTACGAAGTAAAGTATCCCCACGCCATTTTGGTTCAATGTGATCTTCTGGCGTCTGTATCGTCTGAGCTTTATACGGATTCAAATCACCGAAGGACAGACGGCTACGTTGAGAGTAATTGATTTCAGTGACTAATTGATGGATGTCGTTTCCGATTCTTTTTGGTAAGTGGCATATGATTGTAAGCTTAGAATGTCGCAAAGATCTGCCATTTGGCGGTGCGGCGTGGAAGGTAGGCTTGCCACTTCGTTTAATATATAGTAACAAAAGCAGATCGATCTGACTCCCTGAACAGTGTGAAACTTGGATCCTGGAGATTGTTACATGTCTTGAATTCCATCTAGAGCTAAAAAGGTTGAAAAAGAGAGTATCAAGTTGCTTCCGAATCAGGTATTCATGAAGAAGGTTTGTTGACATAATGGGAAGATAGGAAATGTGATGTAAGTCCAGAAATGAACCTTGGTATTTGGCGACGATTCCAAGGCCATGTTTGTGAGCCCTCCTCTCAAAACACAGTCCCCTACGCCTGGGGATTTCAGAAAGTCTCACCCTATTTCTGCCGTGGAATTACCATTTGGAGCTTCTGTCAACTGAGCTTTGTTTGGAACCCCATACACCAGGGATAGAGAGCTGGCAGGGAGGAATTCGGTTTTGGCCACACAGCATGTGTATTAATAATGTCACTTAACACACATACTGTGAGTGATTCATCTTGATGTTAGGCCACGACGTCACGATTCCTTGAAGAGTGCCCATTTGTTTTGCCGTTTCAGCAAGGAAGATTAAAATTGGCTCGATTAATATAGACCGTCTTATGGGAGATTGTTGGCTTCGATCTATGACGAATAAGCGTGTAATTTCACGAAAGGTGAAATGTGCCGGACCTGGAGAATGCAAAAGAACCGCCATTGAAAGAAATGTTTTCTGGTTTGCATGTGATATTCGGTATGAGACAGAGTTCATTTACTGATGAGTTGTTGTTGTAGTATTTGTGGTGGGTGGCAGAAGCACCGAGCCTGACCCGCATCCTTCTTGTCCGGGGATCATTCCAAGACCACGATCGAGGGCTCTCCTCTTCACACACAGCTACCTATACTCTCCCAACACCAGCGCCAAGCTTCACGATAGGTGCTACAAGTGGCAAAGGTGTAAGTTTGAACTTATAAGGCGCCTTGTGAAAGTCACCCTTCTGTGTGATGTTGACACCAGCCTTGCCCCAATCGTTGGTTATCACAGAACATTTAGCAGAACCCATGATATGCAGCGGATATGACAACTTACGAGCGCCAAGGTTAGCAAACCCATCCAACTCCTCATCGCCACATGTGCACGTATTCGGCGAGTCGTCGGGAATCACAAGCCCATACGTGCTGAGCGCCTCGCGCGTGTCCCCGCGGAAGACATTCCCTTCGACGAGCACCTGGTTATCAGAGCGCGAGTGGATCGCCTGGTACAGAAAATCATCGTACAGGTTGTTGTAGATGTGCTGGCGGCCGAAGCGCCCCGCGGGGCCGCGCGTGCCCTCGTTGCGCCAGTAATTGTGGTGGTACGTGACGTGCAGGTGGCCTGAGTCGAGGTCGCGGAAGGTGGCGTCGTTGCCGATCAGCGAGGACTTCCAGTGGTCGTGGAAGTAGTTCCAGGAGACGGTGATCCAGTCCGAGGCGCGGATGATGTCGACTTGGCCGTCCTGTCATTTCTGAGTTAGCACTTGCCGTGGGCGTGGGGTGGAAGTTGAGTTGGGCCCTACGTAGAAATCAGGCCCTCTGGTGATGTCTAATGTAAATTCGTTGTGGTCTACCCACACTCGCGTCGAGTTCCGGATCGTGATGCAGTCGTTGTCCAGGATATGGCTGATCTTCAAGTTCTGCAGGATCACGTTGGTCGAGTTGAAGACGTCGACGCCCTTGCCGGTGATGTGCGCCGTGGTTTTGTAACCGACCAGGCTCTTGTTGGAGCCGACTTTGAGCCGCGCAGGGAGCTCGTGAGAGCCTTTCAAGACGACGGTTCTAGGATCGGTGCCGGCGACGGCGGTCTGGAGCTCCGGCATGGTGGAGACGGTGACCTTTGGGCCACCCTTGCCGCCGGTGGTCTTGCCAAGAGGGTTATCTTTGGCGTAGCCCTCGACGTCCCAGGAGGCGATGCCGAGCCAGTCGAGAGGGTTGGCTGTGGCCAGACCTGCGAAGGCGCAGAGGATGGCTTTTGTTGTCAGTTTCATTATTACTTGGACGATCTTGGTGACTTGAACAATCCACCAGAAACGACAGAGAGTGAAGAGGCAGGGGAGGAAGCAGACGATCTTCAGGATCCTATTTATACACAACCAAAGATGCAACTCTGCCATGCCGCAGTCATCACATCCGATCTCGGTCAACGGAAGCTCTTAAAATTCGGGTTCCCCTCTCCCTGCTTTCTTTTTTGCAACATCGTCACCTCGAATGGTCCCATGCGGAGAACCCTGCCCGATTCGCGTCGTGCATCGCCAATGATTGCCATCCGACCCGCTACTTCGGGATCTTGGCAAGATACCACCAGGATGCGATTGCGCCAAGGACCGGCTAATGAAGACAGCCTTCTTGGGAGTGGTGGAAATTTGGTGATCCGGATCGATGGGCAGACAGGCGGATGCAGAAGATATTTAGGTGAAAAGAATACGCTTGGACGCAGCCAAGAGGGACGGGTGATTTGGGTGTGACACGTGAGATGGCGAAGATGAAAGGTTTCTCGCGTGGTGTTCACGTTTTTCATCGATCCTGGTCGGTGTGTTCGCATACATGTAAGGTGTGACAGAGTCTGCAGGAGCAATTAGCTTCTCAGGGAAAGGTGGTGCCCTGGTTTGCAGCGAAGAGAATGCATGCTGTAGCCAGAAGGGGAAGGTCGAAAAGGGCACGATTTGGGGCAGACATACCCCAGGGTTCGTGCTGCAGTGTTGCATCGTCGGATCGGAGGGAAATAAGCTCATAGACAGGGTGACGTTCCCGGAAGTCAAATAAACCAACACGATGTGTGTGCAACAGACTTAGCTTCGATGGCGATTGGTTTGTGGTTATCAATGGGAGTAATTTTGGGGATATGAGTAGGGACAATCGAACAATGTTTCCTTTTACTCGCGTTAATATGCTGGGATGAGAATTTGAGACGCGAATCGATTAATTATAGTAGGGAGCCCTTCATTCCGTCTTTGCTGAGGATGTACCTAGGTTATGGTAATCGAGGGTCCCGACCTGCAGTCGCGAACGCATGCTGGCCAAGTCTTGTGGCGCTGGGCCAATTCCCACATGGCTAGAAAGCCGGATTGTATTATTCCATGAACCATCTTTTCCACGTCTCGGGGGGCATGATTTACTGCGGGGAAGGGTGCGAGGCGACGAGCTGAACTTCGAGCGTGAATGAAGAGAGGCGAACGATAAGTGTAGCTGGATGAGTAATGCTCAGAAACTTCATTGTGTTGTGAAGCTAGGCACACGTGATGATCGTGCAATACGCAACCCCTTCTCTCCCGACTGAACACCACACCCCAAAATTTAGCCTCCTATTCCAGAACCAGACCTTCCGGCTTTTCGTCTCCTTATTCACGCAGAACCTCGCCAGTCAGGAAGATCGGTTCCTTGTTCGAGAAGTTGGAGACGTCGCCCATGATCTCCCCAACCTCCGGGCCTCCAAACGCTGTCTTGATCTGGTCCAAGTTATCCCAGTATACAACCGAGCCGAATGCGTACGGCGGCTTGGCTCCATCTGCGCCAGGCTGAAATTTCGTGACGGACCAAGACTTGACGCCGTACTTTCCCCATCTCTCCTGAATCAGGGGCATGTGCTTAGTGACGTAGTAGTCGATGTCGTACTGGGCATCGTCATCGTTGGGGAAGACGACGGTGATTGTGATGGTCATTGCGGTTGATGGCGGCTCTTGGCGATTGGAGGTTGCTTGCGAATGATGAATGGGATGCGGTTGGAAAGCGTACAAGGCGAAGGCGGTCGTTGTCAACTGTATGCAATACCAGTTGGAGAACACTTGGGAGCTTATATAGGCTCTTGACTCGACGGCAGTTTCCTCGCTCTTTTTGAACTATTACTAAAGACAACCGTCATGCACTGACACTCGGAAATAGCATGTCAATTTCCGCTAGAACCGACGAGAACCACGTTTTCAAGGACGAGAAAAATCTCGCAAGGAGTGAGAGGTGACGTTGCCGAGCCTCGAGAGACAAAGTATCCACCCTGGTGATGTTTGCCAGGATGTTTGTCCCTGGCTCAACCCAATCCAGTGGGGAATCATGGCCCGAATTGGCTACTGTTACGGAGTCCAAACTCTAAATCCGCTATGCTAGGAGATACAAAAAGATGGCTTGGAGCACGCCAGATTGAATGCCTTGATGTGGCCGCCGGTTGACCATTACAACTGTTTATAGTAATTCCTTCTATCCTTCTTCGCAATGTCTGTAAAGCCCAAGGTTCTCGTCGTCTTGACATCCCAAGACAACCTCCCTACGCGAGATGGCATGAAGACCGGATGGTACCTTCCTGAATTCGTGCACCCGTACAACGCACTCGCTCCCCATGTGGACATTGTTGTTGCTTCGCCCAAGGGCGGCGAAGCTCCGATCGATCCCTATTCGGTCCAAGAAGCCAAAGACGACGAAGAATGTCAAACTTTCTTGAAAGAGAGGGAGAGCCTCTGGAAGAAGACGGAGAAGCTGGAGACTATGCTTCAAAGATCTCCCGAGTTTGCTGCAATTTTCTATGTCGGTGGCCACGGACGTAAGTCAAGCAATGCGGAATCCGAAGCGAGGGTCGTGAGAACGCTGACAACCTTCCCGTATAGCCATGTTCGACTTGGCCGTGGACCCGGTCTCCCACGCACTTATTCGCGAGTTCTACGAGAACGGCAAGATTGTCTCGGCCGTCTGCCACGGTCCTGGAGCCCTGGTCAACGTCAAGCTGTCAGATGGAGAGTACCTGGTCAAGAACCAAGAGGTGACTGGATTCTCCAACGCCGAGGAGGATGCGTATCAGTTCACAGACGCGATGCCGTTCTTGCTGGAGACTGAGATGAAGAATCGCGGAGCTCAATACGTAAAGGCAGATCAGCTTTTTGGAGTGAAGGTTGTGGTCAGCGGCAAGGATGGTCGGCTGATTACCGGTCAGAACCCGCCCAGCGCCGGGGTCATTGGAAAGACTCTCGTTGAGGCTATCGGAAAGTTTTAGAAGATAATCCCAAGTAGGATTTGTGAAACTGATTGCGGGAGACTCTTCGGACCTGAGTCATGTGCGGTTTGTCACAACTCGACACCGTCAAATAAATTCTTTCTCTCGTAAAGGCTGGTGGAACCATGATTACGGGAGTGCAATCGCGGATTATGTCACAACATTTTCAAATACCAGGGAAGATTCAAAGCGATATATATCATAATAAGGTCACAGTGATACTTTCATCCTCATCTAACGTGATCTGACACTTTGAAGTAACCTAAAGCCTCCTGGTCTAGGCTCTGGCTGTGCTCCGGCTGTCCCGCCGAAAAGGCCGGGACCGGGCCCACATGAGGGCGTTCTTTTCGGTTCACGACTCAAATTTCCCACCACACCAAACGGTAATACTCCATATACTCAATTTCTGCTGACCGTCTTCAATAATTCCAATGGTTTCGTGGTGTAGTTGGTTATCACGTCAGTCTAACACACTGAAGGTCTCCGGTTCAAGTCCGGGCGAAATCATACAATGGGCGAATGGTTTAGTGGTATAATACTCGCTTAGCATGTGAGTGGTCCAGGGTTCGATTCCCTGTTCGTCCAATCTTTTGCTCTTGAGATTCACGGTGATTCTTTTTGAACTCATCATCTGTCTGGTTAAATTAGTTGAGTTGGGGGCCGCCACGGCCAAGATCTCGCACTCAGCAGGGGCAGGGCCGAGCCAACCAATGAGATTCAGCCTAAGGAAATAAGAACAAGGAACAAATCTAGATGCTGCAGGTTCGCATCCTTTTGAATAACGGGCGAAGTTGGCGCTGCTACGCATTGCCTTTTTCGGAATGTGGCTGCTTACCATACGCTAAGGGGACGAATGAGAGCTAGGGAACCGCAAAGGATGCAGTTCGTGTCAATTGGCTGAGAAATGGCATGATGATAGCCTCAAACGGATAAACGTGTTACTCCTATGGTTCATCGAGTCGATTTTGTGTGAGAGTCTCCGCCGCGGTTCGAAAGCTACGTGACTGTGTTCTGAGTTTGTTTTGATGGTGACTTTGTCCAACTATGTACGCGCTGCCAGGCTGCATGTACCCGATGGCAGTCACCTGGACGTTGCTGTGTTGCTCAGGGTCACAAGAAGCCGAAGCAATTTACCTTGGGATATCCGGAGCCGATGGCCTCCAGGCAGCCCTACAAAATGTCCAGGCTTCCGTCGCGCGCACTTCCCTTGGCAAGTTGGCATGGATGCGGGCGCGCTACGGGGGGATCATCCTTGCTAGTCTCCATGTTGGGCCCAACTCTCTGGCTCGCGTCTCCCACCGGTGGCCCCGTTTAACCAAACATGGGACGGGGTATGTCAGCATTGAGATGAGTTAAAACCCCCAGAGCTTCCCCTCAAGTTTGACACGGAGATTGGGTCAATTCGAACATCAACCTTATCCATCCGTCTCAACCGTGGTGAAGCTGTCACGACTCGGGACACCGCAGACGGCTGTAATTTGAACGCCAGTTTCAGAACGCGCGGTCCACAATGGCCCCCACGTCACTGATCTTCCCCGAGCTGTCCAGCTGGTCAGGAATCGGCCTGCTGGCAGCGGGAAGCTTTGTGATCTTCTTCCTCATCAGCCGAACATTCTACAGAATCCCCTACCCGGAGGGCATCGCGCTCATCGGCGAGCCAGAGGGCGCGACGCGATTCAGTTTTCGCACTATCCTTCGATACTACACAGACTGCCCAGGCCTGTTCCGGGAGGCCTTTGACAACGTCAGTCCAAATTCCTTTGTCGCTGCCCATCAATCCAGTTCGGACGCTAACCCGCGTTGGTCCATCCAGTATGCCAAGAAAGGTAAAGCCGTTGTGATCCCTGGCTTGGGCTTCCGCCACGAGGTGATCATGCCCACGAGCACAATGCGATGGGTCTTGACGCAGCCTAAAGACCAATTGAGCCCCAGCGAAGCATTCGCGGAGGTCGATCAGATCCACTACGCGCTTGGAGACGCTCGATATGTAACGGATGCTTGGCAGGGGCATCTCGTCAAGACGGACATGAACCTCATCCTGGAGAATGTCTGCGCTGCTATGAACAACGAGCTGGGCATCGCGGTCGACAGGTGGTTTGGTACAGAGACCGAGTGGAAGGAGATCGACCTATTCTCTTTGATCAGACAGATTGTCGCACAAGCGGCTGGTCGCTTCACCATCGGATTGCCTATATGTAAGTTGAATACCTCTTCAGAGGTGGTCTCTATACTAACTAGTGCGACCCAGGCCGAGACCAGGACTATTTCAAACTGAACTACGAGATCATTGACCATCTGGTCGTCAACGCTGGCGCTGTTGGGGGTGCTCCCAGGATTCTGAGACCTCTGGTTGGCTACCTCCTGAACTTGCCTCTGCACGGCAAAATCAAAAGACTGAGAAAGATGTTTGAGCCGTACTGGAACGAGCGCGTCGAGAGCTTGAAGTACGACCGCAACGACCCGGATCACCCGGAACCGCAAGACCACCTGCAGATGATGGCGAGGTACGCCGAAAAGAACCGCGTCGAGGAGTTCAACAACGTCGATATGATGACAAGGCGTCTCATCGCTGCGAACTTCGGCTCAATGCATCAGACAAGCATCCAAGCGACGAACATGCTGCTCAACATCATCGGCTCTGATTTCGAGTTTAACACGATATCCATCCTGCGCGACGAAGTGAACCGCATCCTGTACGAAGATGGCAACGACAGCTGGACGAAAGCCAAGGTCAGCAAGATGATGAAGGCCGACAGCGTTGCCCGAGAGACCCTTCGCCTCCAATCGTTTGGCGGACGCGCAGTCTTCCGCAAGGTCATGGTCGATGGCTACAAGGGTCCAGACGGAAACCACCTGCCCAAGGGCACCCTCATCTCTTTCCTTGGACAGCCCGCCGCCACGGACGGCGACATTTTCGAGGAGCCCCTCAAGTACGACCCGTTCCGGTTCTCCCGGATTCGCGAGAATGCCGCGGCCAAGGATGAGAAGGTGCCCCCTGTCTCGTTCGTCACCACCAGCACCGAGTATTTGCCGTTTGGACACGGGAAGCACGCGTGCCCTGGCCGCTTCCTGATCGACTTTGAGTTGAAGATGATTATCGCCTATGTTTTGGGTCACTACGATGTCGAGTTCCCCGCAGAGTACAACGGGCAAAGACCGCCAAACTACTGGATGACTGAGGCATTGTTCCCTCCCGAAGGAGCGAAAATTAGAATTAGGAGAAAGACTAAGGCATGAAAGGAGGGGCAGACATAAGATGAGATAGCTGCCCACCGGCTGAGTGGGGCTTGTCGTATTCGTATTCACGCCGGTGGGATCTCAGCCAGTTTGTCTGGATTGATAATACATGAAATCAAATTTTTAGAGTGCTTGTCACATCAATCTGCAATTCATATCAAAAGGGAAGCCAGGGTATTCCAGGGTGGGAAGCGGACCTCATCATCACCACGGCATTTGACGCACACCATATGACCGAGACGGAGACTTCGGATTGACGAATACACTAACAGCTATTGAACTATGTACAAGAATGTTTTGATACTTCTAGTATCCGCTGGAAATTACACCCGGCCGAAAGTCCTCAGCTTCCTACCCTAAACACATTGGGAGTAGTACTCGTTAAGAACCTGGCAAGTCGAGCCAGAAGCACAAGTCGTCGAGCCAGTGTATCCAATACCGCCGCACTGGCCATACTTGGGCACGGTGCTGCCGCCGGAACCTCCCCCTGCCGCCGTGGTAGTCGTCGCCCTGGCAGTGGTCGTTGTAGCCGGGGCCGCCGCCGTCGTCGTCCGGGCCGTGGTGGGGCTGCTTCCGCCGCCGCCTCCGGGTGCCGTCGCGCTGGATGTCGCCGTGGGTCGGGCGGTGCTCTGAGCAGCAGTCGAAGACGAAATCCCCGCCGCCAAAGTTGGGCCAGGGATTGGGTAGACCAGGGGCGAAGTGTACAGGTTGAACAGAATTCCGGGGTCGTCAGACTTGTACAGAGCCGTACCCTTGACACCAGCCGGAGCGAGCGAGCCGCCGCCAGTGACTTGTAGGTTGAAGCACTGCGGGTATGCCTGGGCGCCGTTGACGTTGCCGCCTGAGTGAAGCGCGATGATCTCGTGGCGGAGGACGTAGTTTCCTGGGGCCAGGTTGGATGGAATCTGGACGGTCCAGGTGAAGTTGTTGGCCATCAGGACATCGTCAGCCCACTTGCCGTTCGAGAGCGACATGTCAATGAGGCCACCGGTGCTGATCTTGAAGAAGTTCAGCGAGGTCTTGTCGACGGACTCGCAGTCACCGCTGCACTTGGCAAGGTAGTCGATCACAGGGCCCTTGTGGGACTCGGGCCATGTGTTCCAGACGAGTTGGATCTTGGCTCCTGCAGGGACGGTGGCATGGCCGCCGGCGGGAGATCCGTTCTTGTGGCAGATGATATCGCCGGTGCCAAAGTTGACTGGCTCGACGAAACCGTTGTCAGGGGCATCGATCTTCCACCCAACAACCGGGTACGTGGGGGGCGAGTAGGTGAACGCGGGAGAGTCCCAGCCGCGGTAGGCGACGTTGTCAGCCACTAGCCAGTCAACATGGCCGTGCGAAGCGACCAAGGTTGCCAGGGATAGCAGCAAAGAGGAGGGAGTAATGATGCCCATGGTCAGCTTGAACGTCTGGATAGACCGATTAAGCGTGTCTCGAGTTGACAGAAAGGGCCCGGCTTGTTGGATGATGAGTGGTGTCGAGTTCAGGCAATATGCACTCCAGGAGACGAGAGGCACGGCATATATAGTGCATCATCTGGTGCCGGAGAGACGCGTCGACTGATCCGGAAACTCGGCAGTCGATATTGAGTGAACACCCAAAAGGGCAAGTTTATTGATGACAGAAACCTGAGTCGGACATTGTGCCATCGTGAAAAGCTACGCTGAATCGCTGGCTCAGCAATCTAGGGCCGCCTTCCGGCTCTCGGGCACCAATAAGCAGGGCAAACGTGCCATTTCCCCGCGGGCTGTCGCGTTGTCCCTTGCTTCCCTGTGGGCGACATCTGTCACGAGCGCATACCGCGCGGCGCCACGATGGGACACATTCATCCGGAGTGCCTGAATAGGATGCCGGGTCTTGGTGTTGTGCTGACGATTATTGATTGGGAGCCACCACATGAGAGTGCGTGGATGCGGTCAAGGGAGGGCACGTGTAGCCCTGAAACGTCGGTAACGAGGCGGCGCCATCAAAGAAGAAAACTGCAGAATCAGGAAATCTCGGGTGGCTTGCACCGAGAAATGTGACGGCGGGTTGGAGCCGGGGTTGCATCGGAGGACCGGGGATGTGGGGTTCCTCTGATTGGTGGGTGAGAGACATTGGGCCACCCGGAGGATGTTTATATATTGCCGGTGGCTGCCTCCTTGCGAGTCGTTTTCTCGTTGTAGTAAGTCTTTGTCATGGGAATCGTCGGCTGGTTGCATTGTGTGTGTGTCTGTCAACCGCTGACAGTTCCGGGCCTCGTAGATAAAGAACCTCTCAAGCCAAAATCCGAAATGGAGACCCTCTTAAAACCTGGCTTCTACGTTTCTCAATTTTAAATGGCCTCCAAGATAAAATAAGACAAGTGGTGCCCAACTGTCGGTCATGAGTTTAAAATTCTTGGTGCTTTCTTTGCCCAGCTTCGAAGCCGCCGGTGCCAACCCCTGCAGCGCCAAGCCCGTCATGTCGAACCATTTCAGACGCACCAAGTGAGTTGGGATAATTATTTAACGAGGAATCACTGTGAAGATAGCGTGAAATTCGAAAGTCGATGTAGTCCAAAGCAGACGGCTCGTCACTAATAGAACGATCGCAAGAGGTCAGCTGGTTTTTGTTGACTTCGAAGAGATATGTGAAGAGCCGTGCCGATAGCCAAACAGCCGTCTATTCCTCGAAAGGGTAGATTGAACGATAAGATCCTATCTTAAAAATATTGAAATAAACAGCAAAGTTGCAGGAGGCTTTTTGATATGTGGCTTCTTCAATGATTCATGACGTCCCATTTTGTCTCATCGCCGATTATTGTGAACCCCTGAATGTTGTCATTTCCACGATCGTTTCCACGATATGCGAACTCCACCCAGATATCTTTGAGCCTGTCACCTAAACCATCCACAACGTCTCGAGATGCGTCTCCTCCTACCATAGGCGCTGTTTTCCATGACTCCCAAGGACCAAGGAGGAACGGCAGCTCGATGCAGTGGGCCGCCCGCAATGAGCTACGTGAAGGGTGCCACTGGAAGCGGTAGAGCGTTGCCTGACCCCCGGCCTCCAAGTATTGCCTGTGGAGGCGATCGGTGAGCCACGTGAACACCTTTCCCGAAACAAACCAAGTTGCAATCCACTCAATAAACTGTCCAATGAAAGGCAGGTTGATATAAGGACGCAAGGTCTTGTTCATTCGGACGAATGGGATGCCCTCATCCTTCGTGTACCCAAGCATAATTGGGATTCGCCGCGCTACCAGGCGGATCTTCTCAGTTACATCTGTATGGCTGGGTAACGGCGCATGCCCCATGAGAGGACCAAAAGGCAGCTGTCCTGTAGCAGCGAGTAGAAGCTCAGTCTGTAAGGACAGCATCTCCTGGGAACTCCTTGGCCTAGTATCGGTCGCGAGTCTTTCCTGGGCAAGGCGACCCAACGAGCGAACCATCTCTTCACGATCTGGCGTCCATATCTCCAGAGGCGCACTTTGTAATATGGCTTTGTGAAACAAGTCCTCGGTTCCCTCTGCGATCATGAGGCAGTAGATTGAGCCTGCTCCAGCAGATTGTCCAAACAGCGTAACGTTGTCGGGGTCTCCGCCGAACGCAGTTATGTTTTCCTTGATCCAGCGAAGAGCTTCCACCTGGTCCAGCAACCCAAGATTCGCGGGAGCGATATCCGGGATTGGCTGAAATCCGAACAATCCCAGTCGATAGGAGATATTGACACCAACAACTCCTCTCTCCACTAGGCCAGTGGGTTGGTAGTAATCCAAGTCCGCGCCACCCGAGACGTAAGCTCCTCCGTGTAGATACGCCATGACCGGTAGTCTGCGTCCATTCGAAATCGCATCGACGGTCGTCGTCACTGTTACGTGAAGGCAGTCTTCATCTTGGTCGCGCCCTGCTGTGATGGGTCCGGTGACGGAATCTAGCCGGGAAGGCACAGCCTGAGGGCAGATCGGAGCTGGACCCGCACAGTCTCTTATATCCTTCCATTCGCCGATAGGGTAGGACGCTGGAAGCGACTTGCGGATGCATATTGAACTCCTCGAGCTCGAATGAGCCGACCATCACACGCCACGGATATTTTCCCTCCTGGTAGGCCGATGATCATGGTCTTGATTGACGCCATGATGGTTCGTCCGGGTTGGGAGACTAACAACAATGAGAATGACCGATCGCGGGTGCGTTTCCGGAGTTTCCGAGCACTGTCACCATGTCATGTTTGTGGATGATTTTGCAGAAGTCTGGACAGCTGCGAAACTCATCTGATTATCGGCACAGGATGATTTCGTCCCAATATGGAATAGTTACCCCAACCTCCGGATGATGATGTGCTGAGCCGCCAGCGGCCCAAGCCACACCTCCAGCTACGCCACACAGTCTCGCCTCACCGGAATCACCCACCGCGATGATTATCCCTTTTTATCCAATGAACGATTTCATTTACGCTTGCTAACAATGGTACAATTTGTCGGAACTGTCTGCTTACTGTCACGATTCGATCGGGCAACTCAAGTACGACAAACAGTAAGTATCACAAAACCTCCAAGAGAGATCAACTGATCATTGGCCGATCAGCAATATTTGTGATACCATCTGAAACTCTCTGCTCCCAGAACTAATGCCAAGTGGTCGACGACAGCCAGTCAGCCTAATTATTATTCCCATCGAGGATACAGAAGATGAACATCGCTGTTTCATTCTCTCAGTAGGTTTTTTAGCTGGGCAGTGTCAGCTGGCGGTGCAGTTTCTACTACACACGATAATCCATATATCTTACTAAAACCGCCTTACTTTTTTATACTACCTATGTAATAAAGTAACTAAATCTCTTATACACTCACTTTCGTCGTCGTCGTCGTCGCCGTCATCGTCATTCCTATTGCTATCGTCGTCACCATCGCTATCATTATCGCTATCATCATCGCTATCGTCGTCGCTATCGTCACTGCCGTCACTATTATCGTCGCCATCGCTATCATAATCGTTACTATCATAATTACCATTATTATTATTATCGTCTATTATCGGATCGAAGTATTGAGTGCGCCATGATTGAAATCACAGGGGACACTGCCCGGATAATCAGCCAACTGACACTGCCTGGCTAGCAAAACTCTCTTCCAAAGTTGGCAAGAATTCTATGATGTGACACAGAAATGTGATCACTGAGACATGCCCAAAAATAAGAAGGGCGGTCAAGCAGGCTGCGCCACCGTCAGCCAATGACTTGGTTGTTCTGCAGGGCTTGGCAGGCAGGCATTGCACCGTGAGCGGAAGTCGACCTGCAGCACTGGTGATCTTTTACGATTGAACTGCAAACTGTCTCACCCCGCAATGAGATTCATGAAACATAACCAATGATAGATCCCAGACCGTATGGTGAAGCGGGGAGCTGGTACACTCATTGCGGCTCAGATCAGACAAACACAGGCGTGAGGAGCTCCGTGGCCTCACCTCATTTTTGGCATGCTTCCTACTTCGCTCTTTGATTCGCGTCTGCAACTTGACAAAATCACACTCAGGCTTGCTATCTGTACCGGTTCATCATCTCTGCATACTGCAGATGGACGTCGGGGGAATTGTCACGCAAGGAGATATTCACAACAACGATGTCCGCTGGGAACCCCTCGTCCAGCCTGTGGGAAAGAGCTTTCCAGCTTCTGGATCCAGATACGCAGAGGGGCTTCAATCCATCCAAGACGAACAGAAGAGACGTTCTGGTGAGTATAAACCCCAATCTGAAAGTCAATTCTCTGTAACATGGGCTTATTCGTATGTGGCTGCACAGAGCGCTGTCCTCAAAGACGTTGAAGCGGCTCGAGATTTGGCCCTGAGAAAATGATGGAAGTTCACGAAGTCCAATGGTGATATTTTGATCCTAAGGGACGTCATGGAGAAGATCATGGATACAACGATTCAAGGAGACGGGCGATGCTGCAGTGCAATATGACCCTACCCATGCTGCGTTGCCTTGGGCAGCATTCAGGTTCCTGCTCCAAACCACAATTTCCGAAGTCCAAGTTTTCTCTGCTGTGGCTGGTGACTGTGAGTATTTGAAAAGCAACTTCGGCTAGAGCTAAACTAACCTACTCGGAGTGGAGGAAATTGCCCGAAACCTGGCAAAATATCGCATACTTGAGAGACTCCACTTGCGAGGACCACAGTCCGAAATACAAGCGGAGATAGAGCATGCTTTGATACACCTTTACGCCGAGATTCTGCGTCAATTGAGCTACGCTGTCAAATTCTTCAGTGAAAGGACAATCAGTAAGTACTTCTAATCGCGTTTCCATTTTACTAGGCTCTTCCACCTACGCGTCCGTTGGAGATGGAAACAGACACCTGTAGAATCCACGCTGACATTCGTATCTGCTAGCCCGGCTGCTCAAGAGTCCTTTCCGCACAGTCGAGGAGGATCGAAAGAAAGAGTTACAAGCCAGAGAGCAAGAGGTGATCCAGCTTGCGACACTTGCAGACACGGAAACATTACGATCTTTGGATGCGACATTTGAGCGGATGTCCATACAGTCTACCAAAGTCTTGTCAAAAGACAAGTTCAACGAAATTGTCGCATGGCTGTCTGTCGCGCCATACTACTCCCACCACCAATTCGTCGCGGAATCTCGCCTGGCGGGCGTCGGCCAATGGCTGCTCAACCACGATAACTATCTTCAGTGGCTGACCTCAAGCTCGCCCTCTCTTTGCTATCTTCATGGAATCCCTGGATCAGGAAAATCGACTCTGTGCTCTGTGGTTGTGGATTCTATGCTATCACCCGCTGGCAGCAACACGTCCAAGACTCCCCTGGGATACTTCTACTGCGCGAACCCTGAGTTTGAGAAGGCACGTCGTTCATGTGACGACGTATTGCGAACCATACTCTTTCAACTTTCCATTGATCCCTCGAGTAAGACAACGGTGAAGCAGTTTCTCTGCTCAGAGTACGAACGACAAGTAGCCCGATCCCCAGCCGCTAAACTTGATGTCGCGAAGCTCCGAGCTAAAGATTGTGTGCGACTCATATTGGAGTTGGCTGAGCAAGATCCCATCACAATCATCATCGATGGCTTAGACAGTGTCGAGGATGAAAATAGGAAGACTCTCGTGCAGGCTCTTGGGGACATAGTCTCCCAAGCTGACAATGTGGCGAAGATCTTCGTCACGAGTAGAAGCTCTAACCGCGCCGCCATGATACCACAATCTTCGTCTCAAATTCAGATCACTCCGCATTTAGTAAGAAAAGACATGGAGAATTTTGTCACGCATGAAATCGACACGGCAGTAGCGGGCAAGTTGCTTCTCGAGGGAAAGCTACACCTCGAAACACGGGAGGCACTAGAGGATGCACTACTTGACGGTGCTAGTGAGATGTAAGTTCTTGCTCGAGCGGTATTCCATCAATAACCGTTCCGGCCCAGCTGTGAAGAACTCTCTGTATTGGGACTTAGTCACTTGACTGACATCAATACTTCAGGTTTCTCTGGGTCAAACTCCAAGTCGAGAGAATTTGTCGTGAAACTGTCGAGGATGACGTTGTCTCCGCCCTACGAAATAAGCTACCAGAGAGTCTCGACCATCTTTATCAAGACTCTCTGGATAGTATTTCACGATCTGGGGTTGAGGCCCGGGATCTCGCAATGAAGGTCCTTTCCTGGGTACTTTATATGAGAGAACCCCTGACCCCACGGGCTCTATTGGCGACATTGAAGTCCGGTCGGGGTACTGTCTTGGATGCAGATCAGTTGATGAACACCTGTTACAACTTGGTTCTTCTGGATGCTCAGTGTAATGTTGTGCGATTCTCACATCAGTCAGTCCAGGACTTCCTCGAAGACCACGAAAGTTTTGCTGCGGGTACAGCGCATAGTATCCTGGCTTCGCTATGCATCGAAGCTTGTTCTCGTGAACCGACAGCTGAGCAGGCCCCGTCGATACCGAGCGATGACCTTTATATCTACGCCGCAATGTATTGGCCCGTTCATTCCAAGATGGCTCAGGATCTATGCAACGGCGGGCCACCATCAGAAGACGACAGTCTCACACGCACGATTATCTCATTCATGTTCGATGAAGACTGGGTGGCTACAATGGCTTTCGAACTCTGGATTGAGACTTTAGGGGTCATTAGTTTGGATCTTGAAAGAAATCACGAAATGCTACCCGCATTGTCCGCCATCTCGAACAATGAATCGAACAATGAAATTGGGTTTCTTTTTTTGTTAAGCACCTTCGGACTCGAAAACGCTTTGCGCATCGCTCTTTCGCATATCAATTCTGTAGACGTCAACCAAGCGAACGAATTTGGGTGTAAACCAGTCTATCTCGCGTCTGCATTTGGACATACGAATGCGGTGGCAATCCTAGCCAGCTACGGCGCAGAGCTCAATATCGAATGTGGAAAATTCGGAAGTCCATTGCATGCAGCATGTTTCAACGGACGCTTGCAGGTAGTGGACAAGCTTCTAGAACTTGGAGCCCACATAGCATGCGGTTCGATATTCAAGAATGCACTAGAAGCTGCCTTTCGGGGCGGTCAGGAAGATGTAGCTGTGCGACTTGTAGATTCCGGTTCGGCAGTCACGAACGAAAACGAGTATGACGAGGCCATGCAGGGTGCTGCATTCATCGGCCTTATTAGAGTTGTCCAGTTACTCGAAAGCTCTAAGTTCAAATTTCTTAGACAAGACAACGACAACAAAGTCAGGATGAGTGAGGTTAATGAAGGCGGCCCAAGGCGGTCAACTCGGAGTTATACGGCAGTTCCTTCGACATAACACAGAGAACCACGCTTTGATTCCCCCAGATGCTGTTGCTGCTGCAACCCTACACAATCACAAGGACTTGGTCGAGTTTCTGCTAGATCAGGACATGGATGTGGAATTCGAAGGGGCCATTGGTATACCCTTAAGAACAGCCGCGTTGCTCAACTACCGACCGTTGGTCCGTCTTCTGCTCGAAAAAGGGGCAAATGTCAACGCGAACGGTTCTTTTGGAGATGCTCTTCAAGCTGCGACATTAAAAGGACACGATAGTATCGTAAAGCTTCTCATCGAAGGTGCCAACGTCAACCAGCGTACAGGGTTCTACGGATCGGCACTTCAAGCTGCAGCATATCATGGCCAGCTGGGAACGGTAGAACTACTGTTGGATGCCAAGGTAGATATACGTCAAATTGGGTTCTCAGAGAACGCCTTTACCGCGGCTGCAGCAAGTGGCCATCAAGACGTTATCGCGCTGATGATTCGAAAAGGCTACGTATATCGACAACATGCCATAGACCTGAATGAAGTCTTATGCATGGGATCTTTGCCACCTCGATACGTGTGTTTGTGGACAGAAAGATCGCCTGGAGGATATCAACAACAACTTCAAAGCCTACATGCAAATAGTCATTATTTACAATGCGAGGCTATTCGCAGAACCCATAAGCCTCTCGTCAATTTGGACGTAATATTTAGCGAAAGAGACGCTGAATCAAAACAATCGCATTCCTCAAGTCGGCAGATTTCCCAATTACAAGACGAAGCATTGAAAAAGGGTTATCCTCTTCAAGCTGCTGCCCTTGCAGGTCATATGGATACGATAAGATTCCTCCTGGAACGAAAAGATGAACTGGGAATTTCCGATTATGAGATCAATCTTGCCGTTGAGGCAGCAGCAGAGGGTGGCCATATGACCATCATTGAACACATCCTTGAAGGCTGGAAGCCAGATACCCCCAGCCACAACCACATTCGTCATATAATTCAGAAAGGGCATGCGGTTTGCAAGTCTGATGTGATGAGGTTTGGTCTCGCGCTCCCTTCGCAATATTTGTCGACAGAAGAATGTTCAAGCTTGCGAGAAAAGGTGGACACAGCAGCCGAACAATATCGGAAGACAAGAAATAGCAAGAAGAAGCTGATTTCAAAATTTGCACTTAGTTGCGAGGTTGGAGATGTTCAGCTGCTGGCTACCATACTTGAGATGGGAGATCATGAGTTGCTGTCATCAAGAGATGTGGTGCGTGGAATCCACGTCTGTGCTCTAAATGGCAGCATTGAAATTGCTGAAATGCTCCTCGAGCCGCCATTCTGGCAAGATTGGATGTCGATATCAGGTGGACGGTTGTTTGTGACAGCTGCGGCTGGTGGTTCTGTGGCAATGATGAAGTTATTTGTTCTTCGCTGGCCACAACTGCTGGTACCTTCGAGGACGACAGCGTTGCGTCACGCCATGATATGCTCCTGTGAAAATGGGCACATTGAGGCTGTTCGGTATTTGGTGTTAAAGTTAAGCTTCGACGTCAACACTTTATCATCTGACGGACCATTTGGGCCCCACCAGGACCCGTTCGTCGACAATGTCACTTCACTCCCCCCATTTCGTCCTCATGACGAGGACCTCGAGTTTCTGACTCAGATAAACGAGAGGACAGGCTCACCGAGTATCTCATCCCTCCAAGCGGCGCTCCGAGGGTTCATCAAATTCGACCCTGAAACCGAATGTTACCGTCCCCCGCAATATCAGCACTGGAGCATGTCTAGACATGCCGCCAAAAACGAGCACGAGCAGGTTCTCACCTTCTTACTCGAAAAGGGCTGCAATCCGAACGACTTTGGCGGTCAAAGGATGTACCCCATACAAGTTGCCGCGAAACACTGTCCTGAAAACATAATGGACTCTTTCATCGCGGCAAGCGCCAACGTCAACATGACAGGGTTCAGCGAGGAGCCTTTCTTCAACCCCGTATCGCCTGATCACTTTCATCTGGGTGTGTCGAATAACAAAAGCGCACTCTTTGCGGCAGCTGGCCGAGAGCTGTCTACACTTTCGTTGGTCCGCAAGCTTGTCACAGCCGGGGCCACTCTGCCAGATCACATTGAAGAACAGTACAGTCTACTGGAACAAGCCCTTCGGTATTTTCAAAGAACCGCAAGCTCTGATGGCAAATTCACCGAGACGCCATCCTTAGGCTATCTTTTCGACGAGGGATCTGCGGGGGCTCTCCTTTTCTTCCTCGATCAAATGCCTCACGTTCGGACAACAAATATTCAGTGGAATCTAGTTCTACAAATGGCGGCATTTGTTGGGAATATGGCCGCCGTAGACCTTCTGTTATCCCGAGGTACGGACGTGAACACCATTGGATACTACTATGGCACTGCTCTCCAAGCTGCATCTTGGTCCGGCCATGAAGAATTAACACAGAGGCTTCTAGATGCCGGTGCTCATGTCAATACGGTAGCCGGCCGTTGGAATTCGGCCTTGAGGGCGTCTCTTATTGCCGGCCAACAGAAGACTGTAAAGCTTCTTCTCGAGTATGGAGCAGAGGTCCACATGCAACCTCCGATTTCAAGCGGTTCCTACAGGATAGACCACAGACACGAAGAAGAACGGACTCATCTTCAGCTGGGAGTTGCAACTCATAATCAGGATATTGTCGAAGGCCTGTTAGCCAAAGGGGCAGATGCAGTGATCGATCCCCAAAACCTCCAACATCCTCTGATAACAGCTTCTGGGAATGGAGACACCGAAATTGTTAAGGCACTGATCAAGGCCGGGGCGCCAGTCAACATTCACGGAAAGAAAATACGCAACAAAGCTACCTTCCAAGCCGTGGAAGCAAGCTCGATGCACGCAGCAAGTGCAAGTGGCCATTTGGATTTGGTCAAAGTCCTATTGGACAACGGTGCCGACATTGAAACCAATTTTGAAGATGTTGGCACACCTCTCACTGTCGCCGCAGCGCAAGGCAAAGTTATCGTAGTACGTTATTTGCTCTCGGCTGGTGCTTGGGACAGCAGTTACCGAGCCTTTAAGAACGCTACCAACAACCGCCACGTTGAAGTTGTGAGAGCACTGCTAGAAACGGGGGCACAGGCCGACAGTATGCTCGCCATCGCATGCAAACGTGGACACCTTGGGACAATCGAGCTACTTCTCGAAAACATCAACGACAAACACTCTTTGGAGATTGCTTTAGATGAGGCATTTGCCGTCTCCAATCTCGATGACTCTGTTATTCAACTTCTTGTGTGCTATGCTACCCCAACCCCAGGACGCTTTCTCCGCGTTTGTGCGGCTGGATCCCCATCCTCGGTAAAGTCGATGTTCGACCAAGGAAACATTGACATTAACCTACCATCGATGAAACATGGTGACTATCCTCTGCAGTCTGCAGCACTACACTTGAACTATGAGATTGTACGGATGCTTGTTGAAGAAGGAGCTCGCATAGAGTGCACAAGTGCAGAGCACGGTCCGCCGTTGATCACCGCTCTGGAAGCATGCCCCGGTTGGATGCTACGCTCGGAAGAGAACCAAAAGCTCCGATCAATTGCGGAAACGCTTTCGGTGCCGATACCCACAAAACGACCAGATTCCTTCTGGAAGTCCCTGCAATTATCCAAGTGCGAAGCGATCGTGCAACTTCTGATCGACCATAATGCAAACCTCGCTGATATCGAACGTCCGCTAGGGTATCCGCTGCACGTTGCCTGTCTACTAGGCAGCAGCGTCATGGTCAAAACTTTTATACAGCGGGGAGTCGACCTCAAGCCTACGGCTGGGTATTTCGAGAAGCCTGTGTTTGCTGCCATACATGGTAAAAACGCACATGTCGTCTCAATACTTCTGGAGCATTCGCATGTCACAAGTCATACACATACGAAGCATGCAACACCGCTACATTTTGCATGTGCAGTGGGCGATGGTGCATGCGTTTGCAAGTTGTTGGAATTTGGTGCAGATGCTACTACTCGGGACCTGCATGGCCACACACCGCTATCAGTTGCACTTCAACACTCACGCTCTCAAGTTGGAGAGCCTGAAAGACAAAAGAACAAGCTCTTGAGTAGAACTTTCCACATGGAAAATGGTCTTTACGTAACAGATGACGATTTTGCCGCTTTGTCTCGACTGGGAGATGCGAATTGGAAGAAAGCTCTTGGCCTGCTCATGTCCCTGGACAAGAACAAAGCATTTCAACTGCAACCCGTCTACTGCGTGCTAAGGGATGTACCTAGTCGCGACCGTGGTAGAGTAAAACATATCAAGCGATGGGTTGGTGAAACGGCAGTTGGTAGCGACTGATCTACTGATCACCTATTAATATCAATAGCACTGCTTAGCACAACGCTGTAGGCAATCCCATGAAACAATGTGCTTTTAAGACATACGTTTCTTGGATATGTTGGACTTCTTTAAAAGCAAATTTGACTGAGCGCCTTAGGTTATGTTAGTAATGAAGGTGTCATGTGTTGAGCATTCAAGCTACGCCATGAAACAAAGGCGGATGGAATTGGCGTCAGGCAGTCGTCCCAAATTTCGGACCATCTTCGTTGACAGATACAACGCCTGGCCAGGTGGTAGGTAGCATAGTTCAACGGCAACCTATCCAACCTGCCATCAAATTGGTCGCTTGATGTACTTGAAGCTACGTTCTAATTGCTGCAAGTCTAATAAAAAAGGACAATGTTTGCGGCATGCTGAAGCGTGTGCCTTCTTCCCTCATGCTTGGTGAATGAACCTTGACCATCTCATCGTATTAAAAGAAAATTAATCATTATGCCTATGACGTTTGTGCCCATTCGGTTTACGTGCTGAATTGATTGCGGGAAACGATCCACAAAGTCCATGATATTGTTTTCGTTATACACAAATGCAATGCCGAAACCAGAGGGGTATTATAGTCCAACGGACGACAAGCGATTGCGCAAGCGTTGCTGATCTACCAATAGTAGGTTTCGTCAATCAAAGTCACTGGGATGGCTGCCTTGAATGCCAGTTCGCTCACGATGCACCGCACCTCATCAGTCATTGCTGCGGGGCCACCGACAACGACTGCCGTATCTCCCTTGGCTTTGGCGATCTCTTCTTCCAGAACGTTGCGCAACTTGAATCTTTCGCCTACCAAGATGTCCGTGTCAATACGATCAAGATCGACGCTTTCGACCAGGCCAGGACTCCTGCATGACCAGTACACCTTGGCGTGCCCTGGATAAGCTCGCAAAGCTGGTGCTACAGCTGTAATCGCGACACCTCCAACGATGCATACAAGAGTTTGATACTTGTTTAAGTCGGGGTACGGCAAATAGTCCGCCTCGACCAGGACGGGAAGTCGGGTCTTGTGGCGAAGCATACCTGTGGCGCCGTCAAAGGTCCGGATCAAGAAGGAGAGACCGACACGAGGTGCTTCGTGGATGATGACCACATCGGCGGCTGTGGTGCTAGACAGCTTTGAAGTCGACCCCATTGACTTCTCGGTCGAGCTTCCTGAGGATGATCGTGGAGGATCCGCAGATCTCACCCTAGTTCCCATGATGGAGAAGGGATGGCTCTCCCAGATCCTCCACGTTAGCGTCGGGAAATAGAGGTAGGCGTGTCCATGACCCTTTGCACCTTCTATTTCGACTTGGACGTATTCTCCATCAATGACCGTGACAACGGCTTGCCGCCAGCCATTTTTGACCATCCTGGCAAGCCTGGCAACTCGGTCGAAACCCCAGACTGCTATGGCAATGTACATCCAAATCTCGTATCCCCATTGATGGTTGAAGCGGTAAATGATATGCAGATAGCAGCCGACCACCGAGAAGACGGCAAGTACGATATGCCAAAAGAAGAACATCTCGTACATCTTAGCACGGACGGGAATGGCCGAGGCTGGGAGAAGGAGGCTCATCGCAAGCGTTGCGACGATGCCCCCCACCCAGTAATCAAGCTTTGACTCGTTATCATGCCATCCTAAGACGACGTATATGCGAAGCCATATGATGGAGTGCATGATAGCTTGAAGTGTGCACAGGTATGCAGTCCAACGGTGCATCATCATGAATGTCGACTGCGTCCAGTCCGTCAACCAGTACAGAAAGTTGTTTCTGCCGGCATACAGGATGAGCAGTGGTACATTCGCGAAGCTGAGAACACCAGTGCGGTTGGCGACAGAGGTAAGGACTTCCTGTAACTGATTGTCCCACCACCATGCATTAGGCTGAGCCGACTGGATATCCACTCCACTGAGTACGAAATTGAGGACCACCACATACGCGATGAGCATCGCCTGGCCACGGGTTGGCATGATGAACATGTTGAAGTAGGGTGCTTGGTGACGACTGCCGAACAAGGGAGGGTCTATGATAGCGGCGTTGACTTTGGCTTTGAATAGCTTGGGCAAAGGGAGGAAGCGAAGCCAAGAGCATGCAATGGGTACAATGGCGCCCAAAGCGATGAGTACTAATCTAGAACCCTGTAAGCAAAGCTCTTCTCGAATTGAACAGAGACGGCATACCCATATTTCTCATGGTGGGTTTCCATCCTCTCAAACATTTCCATCGTATCATACTGCAGTTGATACTGGAAGTCGGCGACCAAAGACGTCCGATTAAGGAGTTCTCCATATACCAAAGTTGAGGTGACAATGCCTTGGATCTGGGCGAGTGCCTGCTGGTACGTCCACTTTGGAACCGGAGGTTTCGCAACAACATGAACTCCAGGCTCGTCAAGCCGTCTATGACTATTCCGGATACTCGCTTCAGTCTTGTGCCAGTACTTCTCAATCTTCCATGCGGGAAGATCGGTGCAACGCTGCTGCAAGTCAGTACAATACTCGCTATCGGATTCGCGAAAGATGTGACCCACCGATTGCAGGCAAAGCGCCATGGATGTCAGGAAGGCATCGTCAGTCGCAAAGCATTCTGGCGACGTTCGAGGCATTGGCAGGCCACCCTCAATACCCAACGTGCTGCAATTCAGTGCGCTGCCGGAGAGCACAACGCGGCACGAGTAGGCGCAAAGAGGCTAAGCGCCGTCAGTCCTGGGTCTTCTGTTGAGGTTGAATCATGCTCACCTGGTACATCGTGATACCATAGCCGATGAGACCGTGGCCTGCTTCCCCCACCTCATCGGCTATGCACACCTGCGTATGCATGGCCGCTAGGATAGGAATCAGGAGTTTCCTGAAGGATGAAATCATAGCGAAAGCGAGAATATGCTCAGATGATTGCGGAGCACTTCGCTGAAATTGGACTGTGCTGTGAAGATTGAACACCAGAATGCCCCAAGGTACATGTACTTTGAGTCGGACCCAAATCACACGAGGCTGACCATTGTTTTACGACAATTCTGGCATGGTGCAACCGTTCAAGCTCTGAGGCCATCATCTTCCAGACACAACGGCGACCGACGGAGTTACCACCCCAAGCTCAGACGTGATTGGGTTCTGGGACGTTTCGCAGCTGGGGCTGACTTGGCAGATTGTCGCGGTAAATGGAAGCCGACGCCTTTCCCCGGTCTCAAACATTGACTCGAAATGAAAGTTTGACGGTTCCCGATTGATCGGAATCGTCGAAAGTCACTGCCCGGTATTACAACGCCAATTAAACGACTGCCTCTGACGTCTTGATTAGTCGTGCTTGTGCAACTGAAGGAATGAGCCTTGGTTATGCCGTCTCTAAGATGATATAGGTCGGTCGACGTGTTGTTGATCAACACCCATGGATGGAAGCAAGTCGGGGGTGCCCTGTGGCTTGGAGATTCATAAATGAAATGGAAGCTGTGGCAATAGTTCATTCGTCTATGATTTTCAGTCGATTATTCTTGCGCTGCGGCAAAACGCATTGCCGAATCAGTTTTGTTGGCTGATGGGCAATTGTGAGTGACCGACCAAGTGCACCACCATTTCAGACATCACGACGGGTCGCATGAGCCAGAAAGATAAAACACAGGCAACATGAATGAGTGCAACGCAAAGTAAAATATCTGCGCATAGATAGTTATGTCTGTATGAATGAAGCTGTGGCCTTGGCTGACGCCTAACGGTCTTTTACCGTCTTCCACGTTCATGTTTGGACGTTGTGGTCCATGGCGACCGGTCGACAACTTTATTGAAAGATTGCCAAGATGATGAGCACAACACACCAGTCCACAGCAAACTCATGTCTAGTGTAGCAAATTCAACATCTACTGCGAAGCCTGGATCAGTACAGTTGAAGCCAAAATGCTTCTTTTTAATGTTTATTTCTCCACCCAGAAGCCCCCTTTGGAGATTGGATGCAGACAGTTGCAGAAGCGACCTTATGGTCATGCATACTCAAGCTCGATAAACGAGACTGCTTTGTTTTACCAGACTGTACATAAGGTTTAGAGACTTTAGTTGACCTTTAGGTTGCTTCCCCTTTCCTTCTGGTCCTCCTCGGCCCCCTTCTCCTTTTTGACGCTCTTCCATTCCACCAGAAGGCCGAATGGAAACGAGAGAGCAGCCAATATCATAGCCAGCATAAATGTTCTCGTGATGGCGTAATTCACCCCATTGAGAGCGTTTTGGAACGCTGGAGTATTAGCTCCGAACATCGTTTGCAGCTTCATGCGCAGATCTGGAGCTCCGCCGTCACCGTAGACAACACCAGCGAGAGACGGGCCAAGCGCCTTCACGAGCTCTTGTTGGATGACGCTCTGAGCAACGGGCACAGATAACGCAACCCCTAGTAATCTGGTGAAGAGCGTAAGGCTTGTGCCTTTGGCAATCTTCTCGCTTGGCAACACAGCCTGGACGGCGACGTTTGCTTGCTCTGCACCGACTCCTACACCCGCGCCAACGAGAATCTGAGCGCCAATCCTACCCAGTTCATTAGCCTGCTATTCCGAAATTAATCCGAAAATATCGCTTGGAAACACTTACACCATTCCGAGAGTAGCATCCGGCTTGATGACCATGTAGAGGGCAGATCCAGCTGTGACCAATATTGAACCAACGATGATGAAGGGATTGTAAAACCCGAGGGCGACGACCATGCCGCCGGCTACGATCGATGCGATGGCAGTGCTGATGCACAACGCTATTTGCTTGAAGCCAGATGACTGGGCACTGTCGCCATTGATAGACTGGAACCTGGATAGTGTTAGCAAAACGCAAATTATGGATTTTCAACGGCGACATACCAGACTGGGAGGAAGAAAATGAAGACACCGAAAGCTCCGTTTAAAAAGAGGAGGTACAGGTTGGAGCCTGCAACTGATCGCTGTCTCAAAATGCTCAGAGGGACGGTAGCATCATCACCTTGGAAGTATTGTAGGGCCATCCAAGGAAGGATGGTCACTGCGAAAACGACCAAGACAGCGATGACACGACCATCACTCCAAGCATACTGACCCCCGCCCCACTGCAAGGCTAACATCAGGCAGACCAAAGAAGTCAGGAGCAAGCCAGTCCCGAGCGGATCGAACTTCATGATTATCTCTTGCCATGTCATGTCTTTCAGAGTTGCAGATGTTCGTCCCAAGGAATCGGGCAGACAGAAGATGATTGTCGGAATCACCACCGCACCGATGGGAAGGTTGACTAGGAATATGAGTACTTGTGTTTCTGAGGGTAAGTCGTCAAGGTTCTAGACTCACACCAGAAGCACCATCTCCAAGAGGCCCCAGTAGTCATCGCACCACCTGGCAAAAACCCAGTTAGCATTCGAGTTTATCAAGAGACCAAGGAAGGAAAATGCGTACCCATGATTGGACCGATGACACTTGCAATGGCATACGCCGCTCCAAAGAGCCCAGCAAACAAGCTCCGCTTCCTGAGCGGAGTCACGCGGGCCAGGACGATGAAAGACCCTCCAAAGACACCAGCCATACCCACGCCCTGGATCACTCTTCCGATGATCAGAACGACGGAAACAGGGGCAAATCCGCAGATGGCGCTACCGGCAAGATAGATGATGACAGATACCAGAAATGTCCACTTGTTGTTGGCCAATGTATATGCCCGGCCGAAGGGAAGCTGCATCGCGACGGCCGTGATCTGCTCACCCGTGCTGTACCATGCGATGTCATCGAAACTGTTGAACGCGCTCGTGATGGTCGGGATTGCCGTGGCGAGGACAGTTTGACTGACGGCAACAATAAAGACAGATATGAATAGGGAGAAGATGATGAGTGCAAACTGAAGTCCAGATGGATATTGTGACTCATCGAGATCCTCTCCCCAGCCACCGGGACCGGCTTGTGTTTTCGAGGCATCTTTATCAGAGCTGTCGATATTTCCAACTTGTTCCGAGGAGGATACGCCATTTTCGTATGGTAATGCTACGAAAGAGGCTTCTTTCGAGCGATCATGCAACTCGTAGGAGCCAGATGACTTTGTCGAATGCGGCATGGCTGGATACTGCTGAAAACGAGGATCGAGACTAGAAGGAAAGAATGTGATTGGTTTGCAATAATCAACGAGTCAAGGAGCAATGCTTATCTCAGGGACATGGAACAATACCTTTTGGAGAAGGCCTACAGATTTAACTGACTGCTGTCAAAACTGAATGACACGTACATTATCGATCTATGGGCGGGAGATCCGATCGATCTCGGAAGCAACCACGGGAGGAGCTGCGGCTACCATTTCGCGACGGTTGCCGGACAGTGTTTGCGTTACTGAGCAAACACTGTACACGACCATTGCTTTTCGTCGAATGGTCTGCCTCAAAAAGTTGAAGTCGGAGGGTTTGATGCCCAACGCTGTTCAGATGCAAACGTTCAGACGGATTGCCTGGTGGGACTTGCTCTTGCTGATTTAATTAAATCCCGCTTACCTGCTCTATGGGTCATCAGCGATGCAGATAAATCAGTCCTATGTCAAAGGCTTGAGGGTTGTTATGTTCAACTCAGAGTGCTCTATCATGACGGTATAACAACGGAGGCAAGACGTCTTCTAATCTTTCAAGGAATCTGACAGTGAGTACCAAATTTTTCCAAGATGGAAGTACATGGTGTTGCAAATTTGGAGAAGAGTATTTTTATTGTTGATCTAAGAGCTGCAAATGCAGCATCGCAAGCTACTGGTCGTCTTCCAGTCCAACCATTTTAAGAGAATCGATCCACAGTTTCTTCTCTCCTGCCTCGTCAAACGCCCAAGACTTGAAACCGTAGCCTGCCCAATGCAGATCATCCGGGATAGGCTTGCTCACTCCGCAGTCCTCCATGTAGATTCCTCCCACACCATCAAACTCTTTGCCGACGGCTGCAAGTGTGTTCGTAGCCGCGCCTTGCTCAACGCTCTTCCAAATCTTCTTGATGTGTGGCATCTGAATCATCTTGTTCAGCATCGCCTTGCTGTGCTCTTCGGAAGAGTCCATTAGTCCACTGGTAAAGCCGCCTGGCTGGATGCTGATCGCGTGCAAACCCTTGGAACCATATCGCCGCTCCAGCTCGTTGCAAAACCAGATCTTGGCTGTGTTGGAGTGGGCGTAAGACACACCGGGCTCATAGCCCTTGCCGTTGGGGTTGGCGGTGTCATAGTTGTTCTCAGGGAGCACCGTCGATGCTGTGTGTGAAGTGCTAGACGTCGAAACGATGCGCACGTTGACACCGTAAGTCGCTGCGGTGTCCAGAAGTAGCGGCTTGAGAAGTTGAAATAAGTAGAAATGCGCCACGTGGTTGACACCGAACTGCTGCTCGAAGCCTTCCTTCGTAAATCCGTGAGGCGTCGCCGCGATACCTGATGTTATCGGCATATGTCAGTGACGATATCCTCAAGCATCGAGTTCCCATGCTGAAGAAATACCTACCCGCATTGTTCATGAGGACGTCAAGTCTGTCGGTTTTGCTCAAGACAAACTCCGCGCCAGTCTTGACGCTTTCCAAGCTCTTTAGTTCCATCTCGACGACCTCAAGCTTGAAGAGAGCGTCCTCGCTCTGGAGCTTCTCCTTCACCTTCTGGCCCTTGGCAGGATCGCGGGCCGTAAAGAAGACTCGCATGCCAGTCTTTGCCAAGGTGCGTACAAGCTCGAGGCCAATGCCGTTGGTGCCTCCAGTGACTAATGCTACCTTGTGGCTTAGCTTGCCGACCAGGCCCTCGTCTTGGATGATTTGGAGGGCTGTGGGGCGCGCGTCGCCAGCGCCCTGGGGGTTGGCATGAGCAGACGCATACCGGTTGGCAATCTGCGGGAGGTTAGGAGGGTAGTGCATGGTGACAATTTTGTGATAAAGACTACTGTGAAGATTATTGTCGACTGATCAGACAAGGATTCAAAGGCCCAGAATTCTTCAAGATGGCGGTTTGCCGTTTAGATATTGATGTCTCGAATTGGACGACATCCTATTCAGGTCCGAACTCAAATACAATTTTAACGTTCACAAACATCAGGAGGAAATTGTTATGGCCACCGGGGAATGACATGGGAATCGAGATCTGAAAGCTTTGAAATCGTGATCTTTCATCACAAACAATGATTGGTACAGCCAGTCAGCAGTAAATTGTGCTATGTAATAGGTGAATCGGGACATTTGAGCATATTAATTACACTTTGCCAAAGTTCCGATTCACAGCTAAAGCAATGATCAGAGCACTGAGCACCGGTAAACACGCCAAATTGCTCGGTGATTAGCGACCAGGACGCCTAAGGTTTGGCCAGCTGATGGACAGTTTCACACGTTTGCTCGCTGTCCCACTGACTCGGGACGGTGAGGACGGTGACGGCAACGACCGTCTTCTGCTGAAGCCAAATCATCAGGGGTCTCTAGCACTGACCAGCAGTCAGCTTCTGCTGTCCAGCGCTCAGAGCCGTCTGTCCACGTCTTGCGCGGCGACCGGCGAAAGGTCACCGTCACAAGAGACGCCCAGAAGCCCTGTTATCTGCGCAAAGCTTTTACCGGCCTCCTCTCGATCAGCCGATTCCACGCCCTTGTTAGCCGCCCTCAAAGGTCCCTACCAACCCTAATATTGTGCATGTTTATGAGTGACAATTAATGAATTAATATTGAAATAGGCGTTGAATGAGCCGCTATTGAAGATTCCATGCCTATGTCAATGAGGACCTCCATTCCGCGGTGGTACGGCTGTGTAGTTGGCAGGCTAGGCGCCGCGCGGTAAAAGACACCACAATCGCCGGTGAATGTGTCCGGGTTAAGTTCCATATATTGACACTTCGTCATTATCGTTCCCATCTCCTAACCTTGTTACCTGATTCTCTGTTTCCTTCTTTTTGTCACTTTTAGTAAGATCCATACTTCCAACAATCAACGATGCCACACGTCACGAAAACTCCGGAGTCTGTGCAGGCCTACGTCAATTGCCACCTGCCACCGGCCAAGGGTGACAAGTATCCAGTCCAATACATCGCTACAGTAGGCTTCCAGAGGGCGAAGTATGACAAACAACTCGTCCAAGTGACCGACAGTCGTACGTGTGAAGACGATTTCAAACTGGACACGCACGGCTTTCAGTGGGTTGAGAGCACGATCCAAGAGACGCAGTGGGACGGCGACTATCGATTTGGACTCCCCCCTCAACTGCTGAAAGATGTCCAAGATCTTCTGAAGAGACAGTAAGTCCACCGCCCCGACCTACCACCACGATAGTCCATGCTGAGGCCCAGTGCAGCACAGGAGCGACATACGTCCATCCCTTTGCTCCTCACGTCATTCGCCGTGACAGCCACCAAAAGATTGTCAACATTGAAGATGACGTACCCGACGATGCAATGTTGAACATGCAACCGCCTGCAATGTTTGTACACGTCGGTAAGCATGTCGTATTCTGAGTAGAGAAGACTTCAACTAATAAAGCCCAGACCAATCCTACGATGGGGCTCAAATCATTCTCGACAGACTCCCCGAAGCAGAAATGCTTCGTGCCAAGACACATAACCGTTGGGGCATTATCAATGTGTGGCAGCCTCTCAAGCCCGTGAACCGTGAGCCTCTCGCCGTGTGCGATGCCCGCAGTGTTGACGAGTCTGATCTTGTTCCCGTCACTACCCGCATCGTCATTGGAAAGCCCCCGAGCACCATGAATAAGGACAATGAGCAGTGGCATATGAAGGCGAGCCCTAAGCATAAATGGTACTATGCCAGCAATATGACAACGGACGAGGCGCTATTGATCAAGTGTTTCGACTCGAAGTTGGATGGGAGGGCGAGACGGACGCCGCACACTGCGATTCAGACTCCGAATGACTTCGGTCCACCTCGTGAGAGCATTGAGATCAGATGTCTTGTTTTCTGGGAGGACCAGGAAAAGAAATAGTTCACTCAAGATGAAATACATCTTAAAACTATGAAACATAATGATATTAAGCCCTATCTCATTTGATATGAGTCCCTTGAAACATGAAGGCGAACCATAAGTAAACACACACTGTGGCTCTGAGGTCACAAAGAACATGGGTCGGTACAGTAGGTATCCCGTGAAAACAACATCATACGTAAAAAAATCCTGTAAAGCAAACAAGATACTCACATGAACATCATGCGAGGCACCTCGGAAACATATAGACTGTATGCACAGCGCGCAACACTTCATCAGGCATCTTCACAGAAAACGCTGCTAAACCAAGAAAAATGTCGCAGACTTCAACCACGCAGCCTCGAGAGTCCGTCGACACTTTCGTTGGACCCAGGTCAAATGATCATAAGAAAGTAAAGTGATTATATGGTATACTTCTGATGACGAATATGCATGTATTTCTGACCAGACTATGTGATTTTGTTTCCTACCATGCCTGCACAGGTGTGCCGTATACCGCCATGTTGCAGACTCTGCCAACATCTGCGTCCCTCTTGCCCTCAACAACATCAGCGAGCGCCTTGCCACCACCGGCGGGATCGCCAGCACCCATTTTCCTCATTGACTCCGGGTTGCCCTCTCCGATATCCGTCGCAAAGAAGCCAGGCGCAACACACCAGACTTTTACCCCATCGTTCGTCAACATCCTCATCCACTCAAGCATGACCATGTTCAGCCCAGCTTTGGCAGCTCTGTAAGAGATGGTGCCAACCGGCTTGGGCGCACCAGCTGGTGGCACCGTGTACGTGAAATGGGACGAGTCCGCGGCGTTGGCCAGGGACGACACACCGCTGGTGTTGAAGATGAGTCTGGGGTCAGACGACTTCAGCAACAGGGGCAGGAAAGTGGTCGTAATAACGTGTGGCCCAGTGACGTTGATGTCCCATGACTTGTTGTAAGCCTCTCGCGCAGTCATGTTGCCGCGCTCGATCTGTTGGTCGAGCATCACACCTAGGCGGCACAGGGAGTTTAGCCAAAGTAGAACGCGTGACTGGATGTGTGGGCCATAACTTACCAGCGTTGTTAATGAGTACATCAACTCTGTCGCACTTGCTCTCCACTGTTTCATATGCCTTCTGGATGGACTCATCACTTTCGACATCGAGCTGCAGAGGCTCGACAGTGCTGTGGGAGGAAACCTCCTTGCGCGCCGTGTCGGCGGCCTCCTGTCCCTTGGCGAAGTCACGGCTTCCCAAGAAGATGTGGTACTTCTTGTCAGAGCCTAGAAGCGTTTTCACAGCTTGGTAGCCCAGGCCCTTGTTCGCGCCTGTGATGACGAGGATCTTATGATCAGCAATGGCGGGCATCTTTGGAGATGTTCGAGAGTATCGTGAGATGAAACTGCTTGTTTGGGTGTGGAATCTCCAAGAACGGCTGACAAGCTTGCGAAATGAAGTTGATGAAAGGAGCATCTTCAACCCTGCCATATGACATTGGTCTTCTACCTAAATATGTACAAGTGTGTTTCCGCGGTCCTCTGCCGTGCGTATCGGCAGTGCCTGACCGGCAAACCCTGAACTGCGATCTAGACCTAGTCCGCGAAGTATGCTCAAGACGGCCAGGGCTTGTGGGACAGAAAAGGTTCCCTGCTGCCGAAACGCTGTGCACTGCCCAGTGTGCCCAACCAGCGTCGACAGGCCGGTAAACAGAAAACTTTAGCGGAAACACATCCCCGATACCGCCGTCAAGAGCTTGGTGTGAAAATCACCCAGCGGCTCACCCCGTCTACCATGGAATATTGCTATCCATCAAGATACTTATCGCGGACATTGTCTGTCTGTCACACACAATGATCGCGTATTAGTCGATTATTTCGCATAGACATCCTGCCATTATCGACGGTCTTCGTTCAATCCACCAAATTGTCAGAATGGGCTCCAATGAACAATCCAACCGCCTGCTGGCGTACAACATTTACGTCTACAGGAAGCCAGACATGGATGAGCAAAGCCATCACCACCACTTAGAGCACGTTAACAGCCCGATCATCACTTCACTTCTCAAGAAGTACGGAGCAGTTTCGTACAGTGTAGTATGGTGCTTGCGGATGTGATCACTGCTTCTACAAACTGACAATATACGCCCTAGACACACAACGACTCAACTTCCAAAGCGGCTTTCAAGCGCCTGTTTCCCGATGCGCCAGAAGCCATGTTGCTAGACTACGACAGCGTCATCTCTATGATTGTTCCGAACGTCGAGTGCATTGAGAAAATGCGCGAAGATCCCGATTTCATGAATAAGTTCATTCCGGATCATTTCAACTTTGCTGATATGAGCCGCAGCAGGTAGGGGTTTTACTGAGTTACTGGCAATGCTCTTCAGCTGACTTGTTTGTGCACAGGTGTATTGTTGGTTGGGTGGAGAACTACAACTTCCAGAAGGGGATTTGATGTGTTTTGGTCGTAGTAGACTATGTAAATAATTTTACATAACCCTGTTCAAATTCTAGTATTGTCCTTCTCCCGTTCATCTGTCGTTCTGTGGGGTTTGCATTTGGGATGTGAAGACTGGTGTTCTGTCCATGACGGCAACCATAACGCCCTAGGTTCGTCCCAAGCGCTGGAGCTCCATTGCTGTCTTAAAGACAAGTTGTCTTGTCTTCACGAAGCCCGGTCAAGACCACGACGTCTTGACTTTGTTGCCAGCGCCATGGCCTGGTTTCAATTGACAGGAAATTCGAAATGCTGCATGATGCGAATCTATGATGTGATTGATGTCGGGCTTCAACACGCATCGGCTTCTTTGGGAGGTCGGCTGAAGTGGCCTCATCCCTGTTCTCAGGCTCACTGACACTGCTT
>JABGMY010003734.1:58024-80122 GCA_014705525.1 Colletotrichum sp. HC292
GCCAATGGGAAAAGACCGACCCCGAAGAAGAGGCTAAGAAGCCCGACATGGCCATGACTGACGGCGGGCTCCTTTCCGCAAGATTCGTGCACATTGATCAATCTGACCTCGGAGCCATCCGCCGCCTGTACGACGACATGCCCCCGGGTGAAGGCGCCAAGCATGACGGCAAGCACCGCTGGGCCATCATCAACCTCTGGAGGCCCTGGGAGCAGGTGCACCGCGAGCCCCTGGCGCTCTGCGATGCCAGGTCTGTGCGAGACGACGAACTGCACGACACGATGCATTGCGTGCCCTTCCAGTGGCCGCGAAAGCCCACGGAGAACCACATGTGGCAGATTGCCCCGCCTGAGAGCTCAACCCAGCACAAGTGGTGGTTCAGGAGCGGCATGACTAGAGACGATGTCATCTTGATCAAGATCTTCGATTCGAAGAAGGACGGAAGAGCGCGCCGTACACCACACAGCGCTTTCCCTACCCCTGATGACATCGGCCCTGCTCGTCGCAGTATCGAGACTAGGTTTTTCGTGTTCTGGGAGGACGAGAGCTGCGAATAATCGCACGATGTCGGACAAGATCCTGTGAGGTTCTCAACATGTTGCAAACATAACTTAGGTAGATCTATATTGAGCCAGTGTTACAGATCTTTCACGTACTAACGTGGAATCCCTTATCCAGTTCCTAAGGTCCAATGCTGGGACTCGTTGCAATATTGTCTGTATGTGTAGTTCTGTCAAGGACAGAGGGTTAATCGAGGGTTGCAACGCCGGTGTTGGAAACAGACCACGGGTCAGGCGGGAATCTACTCCGCACGCATGCCTTAATCAAGAGTCATTGATTCTCGAAATTTCTCAGTCGGTGAGGAAACGAACTATCTATTTTGTTCTCAAAAGTTTTGTATCTGGATTATTTAGCTGTCAGCTACACTGGGAGACAACCACAAGAGAAGTGTCGGTCGTCCACAGCAACATGATGAAGTTGATTTAAATATCTCCGATCTATAGCTATTCGTTCGTTCATGAAGTTGCAATATTCATTCTAGAATGTCGAAAATGGTCCTGTGTTTACGGGCTTGCCACCCCTGGGCATACAGTAATTGAAATGGTGGAGACAACTAAGAAGGTGCCCATTTGCTCCTGGAACGGATTTCCTCCCCATATTTGAAGAAAAGAAACGGGATAGGCGCCAGAACAACGCCGAATAGGCCCAAAATTGATGTCGCACGGGCGACACCGATTGAGCTGTAAAGGGACGTCCTGTTTTGTGTCAGTGCCAGTGCTATCTGAACACAGGTCAGAGAAATCTTACGCGAAGACCGGAAAGCCGGACGCGAAGAGCGACCTCATGAAAGTGTTCGCCGAGATTGCAGAGTTCGAGAATGGCCCGTAGCAGTCGACGATGTAGTTCATGCCCTGCATGTTGATCAGAATGATGCCCATGCCGATTGGCACACCTGCAATGATCTGCTGCGTTGCGCTCGTCTCCGGCGAGCTTGTTGCGGCGAACCAGAACATTCCGACCGGCAAGCAGACGGAGCCAAGCATCATGAGAAGTAGCCTATTCTCTTGTGGCCTGCCAGCCTTGGGATCTGGGGAGAGGTTTGTATTGACTGTGAGGATGATGAGAGCACCACCAATGATGGTTCCGAGCAGGATGGAGAGAAGGGGAAGACCGGCCGAGGTGGAGTCCCAGTGGCGCTCGTTGGCAAATGACATGGGGTATGCAAGGAAGAAGATATACATCAGGCCTGATGAAGAATTAGCCATTGTCACAGGCGACCAATTTGAGATCGTGAATGATGACTTACCAAACACCACAGAGATGTAAGTAGACATCAGAAGAAGAATGGGCTCGAGGACGAGCATTTTCGCGGGCCGAGAGAGACAGCCCTCTACAACATCCTTGAGGTCTCTGTCCTGCTCCTCTGACCTAGCCCTGAGCGCCCAGTTGCGTGTCATATGACGCAAGCGCTTTGCCCTCTTTGCTAGTAGCACAGGCGAATAGGTCTCGGCCAACAGAGGGTAAGTGATTGCTGCAATAGCAAGAGTAAAGATGGCGGTGAAGTTGAATATCCAACGCCAGCCCAGGGAGCTATGGACGATGACAGAACCAGTCATGGGCCCAATCACCGGCCCAATCATGAGAAAAGTTCCAGTGCATGGCATGGCGAACCCTCTCTGCATTGGTGTCCAGATGTCAGCCAGGGTCCCGCTTAAGATCGCAGAAGGGGCTGCACCAAAGACTCCCTGGAGAAAACGCGACACGAAGATGGTGAGAAGACTCTGAGCGTTGGCTGCGGGGAGCTGGAGTAGAGCAAAAAAGACATAACCAATTACTAGCGGACCCTTCCGCCCATACCGCTCAGATAGTGGCCTGGCCTCTGGTCAATACTGTAGGGAAAGACAGCATGAAGGAGGTACTCACCCAAAGATGATGGGGCCGACGGCAAACCCGAGCATGAACAGCGATGTGCCGCCAAACACCATGGTCTGAACAGTGGTGTCGAACTCCTTGGCGGTCACTGCCGCCGCAGCGCTGAAGACGGATGACGAAAAGGTCGTCGACAAGACATACAAGGCAAGAACCCAGGTAATGAGCCACTTTCGCGGCTTGGGAAGATTTTGGGCATTGCCTCTGTCGTCGGGACCATTCCAGTCCACAATGAAGTCATCCCCTTGGATCTTCTCGAAGACGCGGGTTTCAAACTCGGGTTCGTCTTCGAGATCGAGCACATCTGCAGGAACAGGCTCTTGAGTAGATGTCATCTTGATTGCAGATGAACTAATTCTGTATACGATGAAGCGGATGAACCAGTAAAATTGAGCAGGTGAAAGAGATATGTCCTGGTTAGAGTAAAAGGCGACTTAGGTTTAGCTACAGCAAGAGCATGTGATGCGTGAAATGCTGTATCAGTCAGAGGCAGTCGGAAAGTATCTTCTGTCTTCTTCACCGGGAATCGCTACATGTGGGCAGTTATACACTATAGGAACGTCGCTTTGGCCGTTCTTGATGAGATAAGTACCGGCGACGACAGTTCCTGCAACCGCTCCCTGTGGTTTACATTTGGATGAAGAGGAGCATGGTCGCCAGCGACACGTCTACTAGCCTCGGATTCCGGTGCTTACCACCCTAAAAGCCGTCAACCCATTAGCTTTGGCTAGCTAGTTCCGTTGCCCGCGGATCGGAGAGTCTATCACTTCTCTTCAAAGGCCTTTCACATCGCAGACTTCGGCGAATGGTCACCGTCATTTCGGGAATCTTCTCATCCCATCGCAGACGATAAGAAGATTGCCGAGCGATGGAGTAGGTAGGCAGTCGGGCAGAAAAGTCTCTCGGAGACTAGTTGCCGAATGAGAACTGCCTTCGCCGTGGTCCAAATCTTAGCAGGCCTATGGCGAAATGGAACCTTATTTTCCTGCCGTTGCCAAGTTGATGGATCATCTGAGATTGGGAATAAGCTTGGCGTCGTGTCATTGGTCACTCAACAGCGTAGGTGCCTGAAAGGGTCACCATTCAATCTTCAAGCCAATGGGCTTGCAAAAGTGTTCTCAGAGCGGATTCCCAATCTAAATGATACACCACTGAAGTCTCCAAAGGATTGTTGAAACAATTGCTGTCTGTTTACCACTGACGGTGGTTCCTTTGCCACAGTATCGTCTCCATCACGTCTACCGAGCTCTGTGTCTCTGAGGTAATCTCAGCACTAGCGACACGTTTTGGGACAATGCGCTTGAATAGAAAAGAACAAGAACACACTCGTGAAAGTCAAGAACCACCAGCGGTGTCTTCAACGTATTATTCGTCTACCTTGCATTACAACGATACCTGCGATTCAATACGATGCCGAAGAGTCTGCATTCTTCTGAAATAAGTGTCGTCTAAACTAATACATAGTAGTACACAACTGAAGACCTAAACTGTTCTTCCTCAGCTACACCTTTTGGACCTTCCTTGGTGATGCAACCGCCAAAGTCTCGTTGATACGTTGAAGTTTTCCACCGACCGACTTTTTGGACGATGAGAGCCCCGAGTATGAATAGGAAGGCCGCCCCAAAGATGATTTCTGTCGTATTCTTCCAAGGGTACTCGTACCATCGCAAGGACACCACATACCGCCATAAACCATCGTTTTCGACGTTCAAGTCAGAGCCTGTTGGGGACGTCAGTTGTAATGTCCAGACTGTCTTTCCCTTCACACACACACCTCTCTGCGTAAGAAGCACATTATCCAAGACGTGCGAAACACCACCATAGAGAAGCACGTCCTGCTTCAAAACCCGCGCATGGTTGACGAAGAGGCGGCCCGCGGAGTCACGGCTGAGTTTTAGCTTGAGTCCGCTTACGGCCGTGACCTCACCGCTCGCGCCAAAGTTCATGTGGTATAGAACCTGGTTCGGGATTACGTGGTTATTGATAACAGTCCTGAGGTCCGCCGGGGCGAGAGATTCAAGGTAAAATTTGTATTTCTCCATCGCTTCATTGCTTGGCAACATAATCGTCGTATCTTGGAGGGATTCGAGCAGCTCGCTCATCTGGACCTCTTGCACCAGCCTCCAGAACTTGTCCAGATTTCCCAAGTTCGTTGTCTCTGACAGATTATGAGGAAGCACGAGGTTCTCATTGATGGTGTGCAAGACGCCCGAGTCGTAGTAGATGTCGGCTTCGATAATGGGCAAAACCTTTTGAATCCCACATTCCACCCGAAATGGGTTTTTATTGCCCGCAGCCGTCAGCTTGACCACGGCACCGTCGGAGACATTCGTGAGAATAGGCGGCCGGAGGACGGAATGAATCAGCTGCGTCTCGATTCCCAATAGGGGATTCGTCGACGCGTAAGGGCCCTCCAGGAAATGGTACTTCATAATCCCTCTCGCAAGATCCGGATCGATTGAGCTCAGATTCATGCCCCAATTAGCAAGGTATTCGAAAGCATTGTCGTTCATTGCTAGCAGCGTCGAGTTCCTGGCCTCTTCGAATGTGCTCATCAGGTCCAGCTCCACGAGGAGGTCGTGAAGCATGCCGAGTGACCCATGACTAGCGAGGACATGTTTCAGCGACTTTCCCGCTACCAAGCAGGGGAGGATGGCGAGAGCTGACAGAATTCGTGAATGCATTTATAACGTAGCCCGGCGAACAGAATGAACAATATGATGAAGAATGTGGCCTCTGAATCTCGATAAAGAAAGAAAGAAGATTGAACGTTTCGACCTGAAGCAAGAGGCACCCAGCCAAGTCGATCAGCGCTGTCTGGCCCTTGTTACGATTAAACTCGTGGGAAAGATAGGGAGGGACTGGGCATATTTCCGAAACGCACTGATCGGCATTTGATTGCCGCCTTTACCACTGCTACCGAGCCCCAAATTCTGGCTCAGCGTGCCCCTTAACCACACTAATCCCTAAGATGAGCATGCACCTGGAAGCTTATTCCAAATTCCATCCCTTCAGCGCCTGAACCACCAACTCTCCATGTGGCGAGCTAGTCTTGCTCGATGACTTCTGGCGCTTCGTTCCTGAGACCCGTCAACCATGCAGCTTATGACTCTTCTTTCGTGCGCTTTGCGCATATGGTCTCCTACCTGGTGCCAACGACCATATCTCCTCCAGTTAGACGGTGCGAAAGAACAATCGCCGGCCAGGCAGCCTGTCCGCTTTGAATTACATATCACCTCTGGGAAGGTGGACGTCATCGGTGCGGGCACAAGGGATGCTGTTCTTGTCAATGGGACGTTCGTGGGTCCCACGCTTCGGCTTGACCAAGGCGATGAAGTCGAGTTCTTGGTTCGGAACAACCTGCGGGAAGATACGACGATGCACTTTCATGGCATCGAGCAACGGACGACACCATGGAGTGACGGCGTTCCGGGACTTACACAACGCCAGATCCACCCTGGTGCCTCTTATCTCTACCGATGGATCGCAGAGGAGGCCGGGACTTTCTTCTACCACGCCCATTCCAAAGGCCAGTTGATGGATGGTCTATATGGCGCAATCGTCGTAGACGCATCGCCTAAAGTCCAGAGACCATTCCATCTTATCAGCCGTGATGCATCTGAGGAACAGGCCATGCTCGCGGCTGAGTTGCAGAACCAGCCACTGCTCCTAGCCGACTGGAGCCAGTACAAGTTTGGCGACTTCTACCACATAGAGACAACGGCAAACTTCGACTTGGCTTGCACGGATGCCATCATTGTCAATGGCGTGGGATCTCAGTACTGCTTGGACCCAGTTACGTTGGACAACATGACTAATCCCATCATCCTCAAGATGCTGAAGGACCTTGGCGAGGACCACATGACGGCAAAAGGCTGTGTGCCACCAATCCAGGCGCTGCAGGGAGACTACGATGTGGATGTTGGGAAGCTCCCGCCGCACGCTGTGAGAGAGTGCGTCGGGGGAAGAAACCCCAAAGGCAACTTCACTTTCAGTGTCGATGAGAAACTGGGCTGGGCGGCGCTGACTTTTGTCAATGTTGGCGGCCTCTACCCATTGCAAGTTTCTATCGACAACCACGAGCTTCATGTCTATGCCGTGGACGGGCAGTATGTTCATCCCGTGGCTACTGATCGCGTGTACGTCGGGAACGGAAACCGAGTGTCAGTGTTAGTAAAGCTTGACCAGAAGCCTGCGCGGTACACTATCCGAATGGCCAATGACCTTCTGAACCAAATCCTCGGGGGCTTTGCAGAGATGGTGTATGGCGATGCTGCACACCCACCCCGTCACCAAAAACCAAAGATGAACTACGCGGGCCAGCCTCTCATCGACCAAATCCGCTCATTCAAGCCAGAAGAAGGCCGACCGTATCCCGAAAGGCGACCAGCCAGACAGCCGGATCGGACAGTCAAGCTGGTCTTGAGAAAACCTGGTCGCCCTCACGGTGCGTACGAGTGGAGTCTCTCTGGGCATGAGCTGTACAACATGACTGCCGAGGAGCAGGATCCGCCAATGCTCTTCCAGGGACCTACCAAAGCACCTGATAGCGAGCTGGTGGTTTTCTCGGAAGTTGGAGATTGGGTAGATATGATCTTGGAGACGGAGGGCCCTTTTGCTCAAAGTCACCCAATTCACAAGCATGGGAACAAGGTGTACTTCCTTGGCTCTGGGATCGGGAGATTTCCCTGGAGTAGTGTGGAAGAAGCTGAGCGAAGCCTTCCGGTGGGGTCGTTCAATTTTGAGAACCCGGCTCATCTCGACACATTCACCACACCTGACATTGCCGGTAATGCCCCTGCTGTCTGGACAGTTGTGAGGTACCAGGTGGAAAACCCGGGTGCATGGCTTCTGCATTGCCATGTGCAGACCCATCAGGCTGGTGGAATGGGTATTGTCTTGATGGACGGCATTGACCAGTTTCCGGAGGTACCGCTGGAGTATCGCGAATGGAACGGGTTCGCGCTGCCCTCTTAGTAGTAGAGCATCATCTTATGAATTAATTCTTACAGCACAAACATTCGTATCTCTAACTTGAATAAGCATCTAGCATGCAGTCATCGTTATCTGGAGTCCTGGAGATGTCATTCCTCGGGCCTAGTGATTGTTACTCTCATCACAGTATCGTCACCTCACATTCTCGTTGGCTTGAACGTTTTGAGTAGAGCAATATGATCTTACTTTAGACTTGAATCGTTTCTATATTTGCAACAATTTTATCCAGTGATTTACTCTGGCGCATAGGTTGTGAAGTTCTACTTCCTTGGCTTGGGTGCAGAGTTCCACGGAAGCCCACCATCAATAGGCTCATTCCGAACCCTCTGCGCAATCAGATCCTCCCACTCCTCCCTCGCCAAAGTTGGAATTCCAAGAGCTTTATTCTCCTCTCCATCCCAGTCCGTCTTGTATTTGCCACCGAAGATTGTGTAGTGAATGACGAGAAACGTCGCGAAGATGGGAGGTGGATTCTCTCCAGCAGCCTTGAACATGCCCAGCCCTTCCTGCAGCTTGGCCTCCGCATCCACGTGCGAGACCGACCACTTCGTACCGGACTTCTCTTCCGCAATCTTGAGTATCTCTTGTTGAGAAGTCACAACATCATGGACGTGAATAGGCCCGCTCTTCATCTCCTTCGTCTTGCTAAAGATGGAGACGACCGCTTTTCCAATGGTGTACCCTCGGGTCATGCTGACTTTGTGGCCGTTGTTGCTCTCGTCGCCGACTTGCAGCGCAGTCCGGTCTTGGAAGTTGTACGCATACGCCCCATTCAGCACGCAACCAATAATGGGGCCAGTTTGAATGACAGTCCACTTCATGTCTCTATTCTCTGCTTTCTTTCGCAGGTAGTCTTGAATGCCGACCGCGTCTTTGTAGTACGGCAAATTGGCAACTTGCGGGTTAGTGGAGAGTGCCGTGAAGTCGCTGGGGATGAAGTGCTTGACGGTGCCTGCGGCGACGGCGGCGTCAATCAGCTTGTACTGGTGTGGCCAGCCTGCCATCGAGATGGTTGAGACGACGGCATCTTGGCCCTGCAACGCCTCTGTGAGGCTTTTCATGGATTCGTAGTCTACGACCCGGACGTTGGCCTTGTTGTTCGGGTTCGAGCGAGAGAGGACTGTCACGTCGAAGCCGGCGTCGACTAGCTTATCGTAGACATATCCTCCGACATATCCTTTCTGCCCTTACAGTCAGCTTTGGCTCATCTGAAGAGAAAGATTGGTCCTTACCCCCACCACCGCGACTTTATGGATATCGGTAGTAGTAAGGCCGGGCATCTTATAAACAGTGTTTGTGGATTATCCTTTAGGTAGACGGTGTAGACATCCAGCGAGATTTGGATGCTTTTCTCAGGTACCTATATCATGAACATGCGGACAGACCAGCAAGTAATCAGCTTCCATGCCGCCGGTGAATGTTCGTGAATGTCCGCTACAGGGTGCTGTTCGTTCGCCGCAGTGCTTTCCCGGGGTGCGGGAACCGCCCCAAACCTAGGGAAACGCACTAAACTTTCGGCGATTCGACAACACGCATCTTGCCGACTCCCGCAATCCCCCAGTACTTTTGTTGACGCATGATCCGCTTTCTCTAGAATTCGATAGTATCCAAATCATCCGGGCTCAATTTTGCAATTTGCCATATTTCCATAGAGTTTCTAAGATTTTGAATCATGTTCGGCGCAAGTCTCCAACAGTGGGTGCTCAACCTCTCGAAGCTGGCATCCAGCAATCAGATCCTCCTGGGGAGCCTGAACTCTGCGCCTGGCAGTGCAGCAGTGGAAGACGCGGTTGCATCTTCGACATCATGCGTGAGTCCTTGAAATCAGCTAGCTCTCTATACATGACTTGCTAATTAGATTACAGTGTGAAGCACTTGTCAAGCTGATGGGCAGCCACAATGTGGTGATACCCCGCGACATAGCTTACACCTCGTCTGTCGGCTCATACTTCAGTCTCAAGAACGCCGAAACCCACCCGGCCTGCGTCGTCATTCCCGAGTCATCTGACGATGTCTCCGTTGCAGTGAGATCTCTCACTCGGGGCTTCGAGCTGCGCAAGAGCCAGTGCCAGTTCGCCATCCGCGGTGGCGGGCATACTCCCTATAAGGGCGCCGCAAGCATCGACGGCGGAGTCTTGATCGACCTGGCTCGTCTCCCGGCCCCCGGTATCTCAGCGGATCGCAAGACCATTATTGTTAGTCCTAGCCAGACATGGAATCAGGTCACTGAGCAGCTTGACCCGTACGATCTTAGCACCCTAGGCGCCCGTGTCGCCGGTGTTGGGGTGGGCGGTGCAGTCCTCGGCTGCGGAATCTCATTCTTCTCTCCTCGCTATGGCTTCATTTGCGATGTAGTTGAGGATTTCGAGGTCGTCCTCGCTAGCGGCGATATCGTTCACGCGAACAAGCGAGAGAACAAGGATCTGTGGAAAGCCCTCAGAGGCGGCGCAAACAACTTCGGCGTCGTCACGGCCATCACCATGCAAACGTTCCCTCAGGGCAAGTTCTGGGGAGGGCAAACATTCCACGACATCTCAACCCGCAAGGAGCACTTCAAGGCACATGCGGACCTTGCGTCAATGCCATCATATGATCCCTACGTGCACTACATCAACAACCTCGTTCTCAGCAACGCGACCAGGAGCTGGTTTATTGGCAGCAGCTTGCAATATACCAAGAGCGACCCGCCTGTCATCGAGCCGGCTGTCTTCAAGCCCTTCCTCAACATTGCTCAGAAGCCGCTATTTCCTGGTGGCCCGACCAACACTCTCCGCGTTGACAATGTGACATCCGTCTCTCGCGAGTACGCCGCTTTGGCTACATATCCAAAAAGATGGCTTTTCGCCACAATCAGCTTCGCACCTTCCGAGGAAATGATGGAGGAGTTCTTCCAGATGGCCGACAAAGCCTTCCAAATTTACCTCGATCTTGATGGCTTCTCGGTTGCTATGGCCTACCAGCCGGTTCCGTCCGTTATGGCTGAGCGCCGTGGGGCATCTGACTCAATGGGCCCCATCCAGACGGAGGGCAACCTCATCTACATCCACCTGGCCGTCTCTGTCGATGGCAATGAGTGGTCTAGCGATGACACCATTGAGAAATCGGTTCAGGACCTGATTGAAGGTGCTGAGCGCAAGGCAAAGGAGATGGGCGTGTACCGCAGCTACCTCCAGGCAACCTACGCTGAAAGCTGGCAGAACCCGCTTCTTCGTCGCAGTCCCAGCACACTGGAGCAGCTGATTGCCACGAGCAGAAAGTATGATCCCAAACAGGTTTTCCAGACCCAGGTTCCGGGTGGGTTCAAGTTGCCCCAGGGTGGTGCTTTGCAGGAGGAGCTATGATGGCGCCGACGTCTCTGAGTTCACCGTTGATCGGCGGACGGTATCTGAACACCATTTACTGGAGATACTGCGTACATGGATAGCACTGCATTTCCATATAACTAGCATTAAAATTGAAACATATCATAAACTGTCACTATAAAACCGGGAACTGTAAACCAATCTCGATGACAACAAACACCCCTTTGCCATGGCCAATTCGTCCTAGGGATGAGGCAAAAGTACCTTTGTGGGAAAGAAGCATTGTTCGGGGCATTTTTCTCTCTATGGCAAGGAAACACCGAGCGATGTCGACTGGAAAATATGGACATAGTTTTGACATGATTACTTTATCCTACCGTTGAATCTTTTTCTCGCCATTCTCCTCTTGGCGATCTGTTGCCGCAGTGGGTGTGTGACGGAATAGCCCTCCGAGGAAATATGATTCCTAGGTACTGTGGGAAGCTTCCAGCTCTATGTGGGACAAGCGAAGGGTCAACAGACATACAATTCATATTTAGCCGCCATTTGCAACCTGAAACATATCAAATCTCCTGTAGACTACCTCATCCGGTAAAATGCGTTCTTCAAGGATCGCCGATTGCTGGTCGACGTCGGGGTTGAAGACCGGCAACCGGGTTCCCCAGACATCTTAGCAGGCACATCATCGGCAGCTTCCCGATGACCTCGCTGTTTCCCTTCAATGCGAAGAGAAGCGAAACCCGCTGGTGGTTTAGTCAATTCTTAGTACTCAGGGATGTAAGATCTTATTGTTAGAAATAGGGGAGCTCCCGTTGGCCCCCACCTCGGGAACTTCGCCAGTCGTGGGCTCACATCCGGAAGCTATTTTCAGCACCAAACTTTTGAGGATGTTTGCACATGTAATTTTCTATCGGCTGTAATTGATGATCTATGATAATAGCTACAATCTGGGTAGTATGAAAAAAAGACGAAACCCCAAGCTGACCGTGCCGATGCCTAACGCCAACGCCATGAAGTAAGCCAACGCCATGAGATGACCAAAACGCCAACAAATGAACACATGAGATTGAATCATGCAGAAGACGCTCTCTTCAAACCATCCCTTACAAGCTCCACCAATCTTTCAGCACCCTCTCCGCGCATCATGCTAAAGTGATGTTCACCCTCCACAACTCCACTGGTGATGTTCGCCCCAGGGAACAGCTCAGCCCACTTCCCAGGCCCGAAATCATTCCTCTTTTCCGTGAGGAACTTCATATCTTCCACATCTATCTCCCCCTTCTTGGGCGGGGGCATTTTCGGGTAGCGAATACCGTCGAATGCACACTCGCCCGCCCAGATGATGTTGACTTGCAGTCCCCTCGCGCCAGAAGGTGACAACGGAGGGGCATAGTAATCATTGAGTAACTGCGTCGAGGCACGGAAGTGCGGCATCAGCCAGTCGGGTGGCGGGGCATCATCGGCGCCCCTGCGCATCTCGTTGGCGAAGATGCCGACCTTTGTGCAATGCTCGTAGAACCGGTCTGGCAGGCAGTCCAAGCCGTGGTTTGGTGGCGGTGAATCGATCAAGGTCAGTGACGCGACCTTTTCACCCGCAGCTATCAGCTGTGATGCAATCGCAAAGGCGAGTATACCACCGGCTGACCATCCTCCGAGGTGGTACGGGCCCGTGTCTTGGCGGTTGCGGAGACCGGCTATGTAAGAGTCGAGGACTTCTTGGAGGCTGTGATCGTACATGCGAGATGGAGTCCTGCAAGGAAAGGCTCGTCAGTACGAAAAGGGACAATGCAGTAGTGAAGTAAGGACCTACTTGATAAACGGCGAATTGAAGGCCACAAGTCCCGTGGTTGGGGCGATGGTCGGAAGAGTGAGGTACGACGTAGCAGCACCGCAGCCATCAGGGAACAAGAAGAGTGTCTGAGTGGATCTCTTCCGAGAGCCCTGGAGATACATGGACCAAGCGGATGGAATCGCTGCGGCCTTCGGCTTGACAATCACTTCTTGCAGGTCTTCGATAGACTCATCATCGAGAGACGATGCTGGGGTGGGACACGCATCTTCATTGTCCATGTCCAGAATTGGCGAAGGTCTCTCCACCAGATCCGGCGACTCCAAGTCCACGGAGTCAGAGTCACTGCAAGTAAGCGTTGTCGACGAAGACACAGGCGATGCAAACTCTGGTCCGCAGATGCGCACCTTGACATCGCCAACGGTGGTGCACTCAACGAAGAGGGCTCGCTCAGGTAGATCGATGTCTAGCTCATCGCGGATACGGCCGCAGACAACCAGAGATAGGAGAGAGTCGATGCCCAAGTCCACCAAGGCAACATCTTCAACGAGATCTCCCTTGTCGATGCCGCTCTCTTCTGACAAGATGGTAAGAGCAGCATCCCACAAAATCTCGGACTCGTTCTGGGTATCCTCAACCGGTTGAGGGACTGCGTCAGTTGCAGCAGTTGAGGCAAGATCGGCATGCCTCTCGAGGGTCGGTGACAGTGGAGCTTGTTGCATAGGTGCTCGTTGGTCCGCCGCTGGGATACCACCAGAGACTTTCTTGTTGGCTGAGTTGACGATGTACTGCATGAGTCGCTTGGGAACACCTTGGAGCTAGTTGATGTTAATGCCTGATAGAGTACAGACTATTGCGAAAGACTTACCGTGACACCTCCGACAAAACCGACAAGATTGTAGTTTTCATCGAAGACAATGACGTCTCCCATCCACAACTTGCTCTCGCCCTCAGTCATCTTGACGTACGAGTAGTAAGTCATGTTCGAGTCAAGCTTGGGAGTGAGGAATTTCATGGACTCCCATCCGTGATTGACGAAGATCTCCTTCTCCAGATCGACACCCTCATTAGCGTTCATCACAAAACCGCCGAGCTGTGAGATCGCATCGAGATACGCTGGGTTAGAAAACCAAGTGTCGTTGTCGGGAAGTCCCTTGAAAGAAACCATGCCGGCAGCTTCGAAGGTGTCGTTGTTGAGGGTGACCGCAGACAGACCACGGTACTTGGGATCGAAGTCGGCAAGCTGGGTGATCATCTTGTAGATCATGGCCTTACTGAACCGGAAAGTGTTTCCATCCTCTCCAACCTGTGCATGCAGAGCCTTCGAGCGAGCCAATGCATCTGACGAAGCCGCCTCAAGGGTGGTGTCCGATCTAACTGACTCGGCAGGGGAGAAGCGGATCTTGCATGTGGCATGTTGCTCGACGACCTTGTCCTTGCTCTGGATACCATTGTCAGTATATCCATACTGGGCCAGTCGTGGGCTTTTAAGACTTACATCCACGCTGGAGAAGGTGCAAAACACGGTGTTGCTCTCCTTATCAAACTTGGCATCGGTGCGGAGAATCTGTTCCTTGCCGACGTCGTTCGCAACCAAGGCGCTCTGAATGTGCATCTCTGCGATCTCGGTGACCATTTCGTCGACGGCCATACCGGTAACTTGTGTGACGTAGTTTCCGATCATGAGAGAGATATCGGCATAAACAGACTATGCAAACTAGTTAGCCAAGCTATTTCAAAGACGGGCAAACGACTTACCGGAGTGCACAGCGGAATACCGTAGACCTTGTGTCCTTGGGCCATGGAATGGACGTCTTTTGAGTTGAGATCAATGTCAACTATGACTTGCCCATCAGCGCTTCCCCTCAGAGTATCCTTCACCACTCTGTAGATCGAGGAGTGGGGGAACCTGGCAGGACCCATGATGGCAGCCGGTTCTCCTTTGCGAAGACTCCAATCGTGGACATACTGCATCCAGTAATCCTTGAGATTCCATGCGTAGGCTGGCAGCTGGAGGACTTCGTGACACTCGGGAAAGTCTTCGTGGTACTTATCCCATTCGATATTGACGCCAGCCATGTACATAGCGGCCATGGCTTCCACAAGCAATTGCCATGTGTCGATTCCCTTGTGCAGAGAAGCAAACACCTGCATCTGCGGTCCGACGACGTCCTTGACCATGCGGCAGACAACTGGTGCAGGACCGATCTCGACAGCGATGCTCTTGTCGTTTATGAGGCCCTCGCTCTTTGCAATATTCAAAGCCTCTTGGATGTTGACGGGATTCCTGCAGTGGCGGACAAAGTAGCCGTCGCCGAATTCCGACGACTTGCGAAGAACCTTGCTCAGAGTCGGGGAGATAACAGGAACGACGGGGTCACGAACCCTAACCTTGGACGAAAGCTTGAAAAATGGCACGAGGATAGGATCGACTTGCGAGGTGTGGAAGGCAAGAGGTGTGTCAAGGACGTGGCATCGCATGCCCTTCGACTCAAGGAGCACTCTGATCTCCAACATCTGAGCGGTCTTTCCACCGAGCACAACGTTATGCTTTCCATTGCGACAGCAAACTTCGAAATCTTTCTTTGTGGATTCTGGCAATGCTGCGAGGACGGTGGTCTCTGGCGCCAGCACCACCAGCATGATGTGTGAGCCAGCTGAGAGGTGTTCCTCCATCAGCTTGGCTCTGCTACCGACGAGGTAGATGACGTCGGCTTGGGACAGAACACCGGCTGCATACATGGCAGCATACTCTCCCAAACTGTGACCGACAACTGCCTGAGGCTTGACGCCAAAGGATTGCCAGAGTCTGCAGAGAGCCATCTGGTAGCAGACATGAGACAGTTGCAGCAAGGTAGGAGATCCACTACCGAAGCGGCTTCCTTGCTCAAATAGAGGAAGAATTGACGGCATTCCCATTTGGGTGCATAGATGGTCGTAGCGCTGCACGTCAGTCCTGAAAGACGTGAAGCGTGCGTACAGGTCAACTCCCATGCCGGCCTGAGGAGAACCCTGTCCGGTGAAGCTGAACACAACGCCTGTTCCGCGGGTTGGCACAGGGACACTCTTCTTGTCTCCGGTCCTCCAGTCTAGGTACTTTTGTAAAGAAGACCGTAGCTGATCTAGACTGGCGGCGGGAATCGCAACTCTGTGACGGTGGTGCATCCTGCGAGACGTGGTGGTGTACGAGAGCTTGGGAAGAAGATTCGTATCCCAGAGTGTCGCGGGACCATCGAGCCACTGAATCATGTTTCGTAGGTTGGAAACCAGAGAGTCTGGAGTCTTTGCAGAAATGGTAACGATGTGATGCTGTCTCGGGTCTCTCGTCTTGATCTTACAGGGGACGGGTGCATCTTCCAGAATCATGGCGGTGTTGCCTCCAGCAGCTGAGAAGTTGTTCAGCAAGACACGGCGGGTTCCGTTATGAGGTCTAGGCCACTCGGTTGCTTCCATCGCAATGTGGGTATTACGCGATGGCAGATCGGGCAGTCTGTGGTTGACCTTGGTCTTGATTCCGGCATGGGGCGGAAGAGTGGAGTGCTTCATCATCAGAAGAACTTTGGCAAGACTCGTAACACCTGCAGCAGCTTCGCCGTGTCCCACGTTCGACTTCACGGCACCAACGTGAAGAGGATGTGTCGCAGGTCGAACGGACGAGCCCCGCGCCGTGAGAGGGGATAGCGTTGTTACGACAGAGGTGGTTTCGCCCGCATCTCCGGCTTGGGTGCCTGTACCATGCATCTCAACATAGCTAATGTCGCTGGGGCTGATGTTTGTCTCCGCGAGAAGATGCTCGAAAAGCTCCATCTGAGCCTCGGAGTGAGGTCTTGTGATAGACTCTGCCTCTGCATTGTGATTGGTCGCGATACCACGGATACAGGCCTGGATTGGATCTCTGTCTGCCACGGCATCATCGAGTCTCTTGAGAATGATGGTGACAGCTGCCTCACCCCGGCAGTAACCGTCAGCGCTATCGTCGAATGTCTTGCAGTTTCCAGTGCGGGATAGAAAATGCCCTCGGTCCAGACCAGCAGTCATATCAGGGTTCGTCAGAACATTCGTGCCGCCCACAATGGCCGTGTCAACCTCTCCTCGCCACAGCGCGTTGCATGCTAGGTGCAAAGCCGCGAGACTAGAGCTGCAGGCGGTATCAATCGTGTAGCTGGGCCCGCGGAACTTGAAGTGGTAGTTGATGCGGCCGGGAATGAAGGCACGGTTGCCACCCGGAATGAAGTAGGTGTCGATGTTCTGTGCGCTGTTTGTCTCCATCCAATCGTTGCTGGTAGATCCAAACCAAACACCCACACGGTGCTTCTGAGTGGACGGCGTGCGATCCGGCACGATGCCAGCTTGCTCAAGAGCCTCGGCCGCTGTCAAGAGAGCCAGTCGTTGAGCGGGGTCAACTTGAGAAGCCTCTCGCGGTGACATGTTGAAGAATGCAATGTCGAATTGAGATGCCTGATGCAACCAGCAGCCGAAGCCGGTCCCTGAGACGTTCTTTTTACTGGTGTCTCCAACATGAGCCGAGGATTTCCATCGAGAAGCAGGAACCATCTCGTGGGTGTCGACGCCACGGATGAGGATATCCCAGAACGCGTCCATCGTGTCTGCGCGGCCTGGGAATCTGCCGGAAGCAGCAAGAATGGCGATAGGAGATTTTGCAACTCCTCCATTTGCTCCCAATGCTAAATCCGAGGCAGGACATTCGATGGCGTGGTGCGAAGTTTCTCTGACAGAGAACAAGTCTGTGGGCAACTGGCGGCGGAGGGGAGGCACCAGTCGCTCTGTACCTTTGAAGGCAATCGGTTGGATAATGACTTCCGTGTTGGTTTCGCAAGCAGATTTCGAAGCATGCTTGACGTGCTGGGCAAGACGCTCGGGGAGTTGGTCCAAGGCCATTTGTCGCTGGAGACAGTCTCGCACAGCCCCCTCGAGGACATCGCGAAGCGTAGAGCTGCCAATAACCTTTTGACTATCGGCGCTGGTGGAAATTATGGGAATTTGACTCCGTGGCAAATTGCTCTTGGGTAGGCCGGACAAGATTTGAGTAATATCTCCTTCGCTATAGAGAAGAGCTGAATGATAGGGAGCCGCGATGGGGAGAACTGTACTGGTTGGCGCAACAGCCTTTCCCATTGCTGAAGCCAGAAACTCGGTAACGATACCCGGGGGTCCAGAAATAGTTGATTGGGTAGGCCCCTATCACAAAGTCAGCTACCATAGTATTAATTGCATTTGGGATTGGTGTTGACCTACCACGATCGCAGAGATGTAGGGAACGGAAGTGATGGGAAGCATGGTCTCAGCAGCGTACTGCTTAAGACCATCGGCGACTGCTTTAGGACTTGAGCCTGCAACAACGTAGGACCAAGCAGCGAATTCGCTCGTAGAGCCTGACTTCTCATCGTCATTGTTGATTCTGCCGGAAACATCCCATGCAAGAGCTCCGAGACGAACGGCAATGGCCACGGTGTGCAGAGCAGGCTCCATCAAGCTGGATACGCTGTGAGCACAGCTCACGGCGGCCGCAGCAAGAGCGCCCGTACATACACCCGCAAGGCATGACTGCTCGGGAGTTGGGTATACTTGGCAGCCACTGCTATGCTGGCGAATGAAGAGACCCAACTGAGCTATACAGGTCAAGGCCTGAGACAGGCAGGGGTTAAGGGCGCCAGCGCGGTAGTGTGAAAGTAAGTCTGCGATTTTCGCGAAGCGAGGGCATCGCGATTTTTGTGCTGAAGGCAGTTGTGCTATTTCGCGCTTGAGCACGACGCAGCTGCGTTCGATGAAGTCCGTAACGAGGGGGTCATTGTGCGTTTGACCAAGACTGCGCAACGCTTCTGCGCTGTCATATGTCTGGTCGCCGAAGACATAGGCATAAACTTCCTTGTGGACAGCCATCGTGTAATGGTGTATGTCTTGGTTGGCAATGCACAGGTATGGCGGGCGTTAAGAGAATGAATATAGCGGACTAAAGATCACCAAATGACGAGAGGCTGAGGGATATGGTTTAGATGAAAGATGACTTGCATCCGAACTCAAACGTAGCTGATATAAATCAAAGACTTCATTCGTTCGCTGACGACTGATGACGAAGTAAATTCTCGTCGTCTGGAGATTTCATGCATCTTTAAGACATAATTGGACATGATGAGATGACTCGGCGTTTTCCCATCGTGTAGTTGGTGTTACCGAGTCCCCGTAGTTGCGGTTTTCAAGTTCCCGAGGGGGCATTATATTGAAACCCGGAGACACAATGACTTTCGTCTGCCCACTTTTCGCAACCCAAAATCAAGGGACCGTCAACAAAACACATCCGTCTCAATCATTCCCTCTTTCAGACTACCGATCATCATCTTATCATTCATTCTTTGTCTGAAAACATCACTGTCATTTGTCTGTTTTGACAATGGACCTGTACCAGAAACTGAAGAGCTCTCTGGATGAGATTGCGTTACACGGCCCTGAGCTGCTGCGTCACTTGGATACAGAGTCGCACAACGGTGCATCCGGTCAAACTACACTGGTCAGCTTGCTGGAAGATACTTCGAGATCTTCGATTCAGTATCCGCGGAAAAAGCTTATTGAATCGGCCACCAAGTTACTCCAACTTGCCACCACGGCGGATGGATACCTCGAGCACTTGGCCAACAGCGTAAGTCTGAGATGGCATCAGGCATTAGGAAAATTACCATGCTTACAATGATAACAGTATCAAGAGCTGACCTGCGTACGCTGGCTCGTGGATCTCAATGTTCTGCATCATCTTCCTGCCACGGGGTCCATCGCCTATTCCACATTGGCAGCCAATGCTGGTGTCCCTGTGAAGCATCTGAAAGGTGTTGCACGTATGGCCGTGGTCAACGGCTTCCTAGAGGAGCCTCTCCCCGGCCACGTAGCTCACAGCCGCGCGTCATCTCTCCTTCTGCGGGATGACAACTTCATGAGCTGGGCCCGCTGGATGATGAACTACTCCATGCCAGTGGCTTACCGATTCGCCGACGCCACTCGCCGATGGGGTGATACCGACGCCAAAGACCAGACGGCTTTCAACCTGGCCCTAGACACCCCGGACCCGTTTTTCGACCACATCCGTAAGAACGCCGAGCTGACCTCGGTGTTTTCCGACTACATGCGGAACGTTACCGCTTCCCGGTCATGGAGCTTGGCCCACGCCGTTGAAAGCTTTGACTGGGGCTCTCTCCCCGATGGCGCCAAGGTGGTTGACGTAGGGGGATCTCACGGCCAACTTGCCGCGCAGGTCGCGACTAAGTTCCCGCGACTTAACTTTGTCGTTCAGGACTTGCCGGAAACCGTTGCAGCTGCCCAGAAAGCCTTTGAGGCAGACGACAAACTCGACGCCGCGGTCAAGTCGCGGATCCAGTTCATGTCACACGACTTCTTCAAGGCTCAGCCTGTCGTCGATGCAGATGTTTACTTCCTTCGAATGATCATCCACGATTGGCCGGACAGAGATGCCCGCATCATTCTCCAGCAACTTCGCGAGGTGCTGGAGAAGCGGCCAAATGCCCGCGTGGTGATCATGGATACACTGCTTCCCCCGCCGGGCTCAACAACAGTCCTCCATGAGCAGCAGCTGAGAGTACGAGATCTCATGATGATGCAAGTCTTCAACGCCAGAGAGCGCGAGCTCGATGACTGGAAAGTTCTGCTCAACGAGGTCGGGATGCACATCACGCATTTGGAACAGCCCGAAGATAGCGTGATGGGGTTGTTGACAGTTCAGCTGAAGCCTACCACAAACAGCAACCCTGTCAAAGAGTCAGCGTCCGATCTGCGCAACGGTTGCACACCCAAAAGCTCGATCACACCCACCAGTGCGGATCAGCCCGTCCTCATTATCGGGGCGGGAATAAGCGGTCTGTGCCTAGCCCAAGCATTGAGGAAAAGCCAAATACCCTTCCGGGTTTACGAGCGCGATCCAGCTGTCGACTCACGCCCGCAGGGATACCGCTTGAAGCTTCAGGGTGATGCCGCTGAGGCCCTCTCCGACATTCTGCCCAAGGATGTCTACGAGATGTTCCAAACCTCGTGCGCTACCCTATCCATCGGGGAAACAGACTTAGACCCCTTCACGGGCATGGTCATCAAAAGCCGGTCTGGTGGAGGCTTGAGCGGCAAGATCGGACTAAACCCGCACTATTGCGTCGACAGATCATCTTTCCGAAAGATTCTGATGACCGATATTGAGGAGCATATCTTCTTCGGTAAAGAGCTTGACTCATACAACACCGACACTGAGCGTGGCGTGGTCACGGCGACCTTCAAGGACGGCCATACAGTCAAAGGCCGATTCATCGTGGGCGCTGACGGCTTACACTCGGTGATCCGCCGCAATCACATCCCGAAGTCTTTTCTCAAGGACACCGGGGCTGCATGCATTTATGGAAAGACACCTCTTACACCTGAGGTACTTGCAAAGTTCCCGGAGAAAGGAGTTAGGTGGATGACAGTTGTCTCCGACCACGCCCCCATGCTCCAGTCTTGCTTCATCGGAGACTCTCCGGTCACCCTCCTGTTGGAACCCATTCGGTTCAGCAAGACAAGCCGCTCGCAACATTCCTTGCCAGAAGACTATCTCTACTGGGCACTCATCGGCCCCGAGCCCCGCTTTCGATTTCCCGATGGCACCTCGGCATCCAAAGTAGGGAGTCTGACACCAGGACAAGTCCCAAATGACGCTGCCAACCTTAGCTTGGTCATTACGGAAGAGTGGCACCCGTCTATCCGCTGTGTGTTCGAACTCCAGGACAAGCGGCAGGCAACACTCATACGTGTTGTATCGTCGGTCCCAGACGTTCCCGCATGGCAGCCGTCCTCCATGGTGACGGTACTTGGTGATGCAGTTCATCCCATGAGCCCCTGTGGTGGTATTGGGGCCCAGACCGCAATTTGCGATGCTGCTAGTCTCGCCAAGATTCTCACTGCCACTCAGGGATTACCTTCTTCACAAGCCGTCGGAGCATTCGAGGAAGGCATGCGCAATCGAGCTCATCGCAGTATCAAGCATAGCGAAGTAGGTTCACAGAAGATGTTTGGTCTGCGGTCTTTGGTAGACTGCAAGCCCTGGACGGGGTGCTAGACGGAGGATCGCGATCATGCGTGCATGGAATTGTTGCTAGGACTTCTCCTTGGATCTTAGTTTACTGTGTATTGTAACATTGTTTCCAAGAATCATAAGTCGCGTGTCGAGGTTGTAACCTCACATTGACCCTTCAATCAACTTATTTGGCTGATGCTGATTCGAACTGCGAGTAAAACATGCCCATGGTGCCCTGTGCAATCGCGATCTTGAGAGAATTTCAAACTACCCAGATCTCGATGTACGGGTTGTCGGCTGTTACTACGAAGAGTAAGAGCAACGAAGCCATCCTGGCCCTCACATATTTCCTCGCCAGAGTCATACGGTAATCAAAAAGGTGTGCCCACAGGCGGCTAACTGTGAGAAAAGGTTAGAAGAGGAGAAGGAGGCAGGAGCAATGAAATCGAGATCGCAATCAGAAGAAACGATGACCGGAATTTCGACGCCGATAGTTAAAAGCCGCGACTCCACTTGTCGGA
>JABGMY010003739.1:0-11665 GCA_014705525.1 Colletotrichum sp. HC292
AAATTGGTACAGTAGTTAATGGGGTGGCTGGGCGGTATTTTTGGGGTGGTCGAAATGCAGGGGTGGTCGAAAAGTGGGTGCTTTGACTTACCCCTATGCTTATCTGGGATCCGGTCGCAAAAAGGGAAATGAGAATGTTCGCCAGCATGTTCAGCTTGCTGGACCTAAACACTAACCCCGAAATTGAGCTAATGATAAGCAATGCGTTTCCAACGAGGGCTATGATGTAGAATGCAAAAAGGATGTTTCCGAGTGCCGAGAGAATATCGTCGAACGAGCTGAAGATGTCGGCAATCTGCCCAGAGAATGGTATTGTAATGTTGGCCACCCCTAGGGGTATTTTCGTTGGGATCTTGGACACGAGATCCTCAACTCCTAAGTTTGATCAGCAAAGATTTCCTTTCACGCGACACCATCATTATGGGTCTCGTGACTTACCAACTCCTTGTTCGCTGTATCGAGGGCACGCCGACATGGGCCCGGATGATCCTTTCGACGACTCATTCAGCGGCATCCCCATGCACACATTTGCGACATAGAAGGTGTACTGGTTCTTGATGCCAATGATGGAGCTGATCTCATCTATGAAGGCTTTTTCAATGACTTGAATTTCGCCTTCGATCCCGTGCGTAATGTTTCCCAGCAGACTACCAATGGCACCCGCAGCTGCTGGAACAGCAGACTCAAGGCTCCCAATAATCTGGGCTGGGTTCGGAATAAGGCTCGCCAGGGCTGCTGGATTCTCTAGAACAACCAACGGATTTGGTATAGAAGATGCAACACCTTGAAGGGCGCCTATTGGGTTCTCTAAGATCTCTAAGGGATTTGGTATTGTTGGTGAGGGATCGGGACTAGGTGAGCGGCCGGCAAGTGCGTGATATTGAACAGGGGCCTGAATGGCTCGAGAGGTTGTGCCTGATTGATTCAACGATGTCAAACTTATCTAAGCGTTCATGAGAATGTATTCTAATGGAAATATTGTTCAGGCAACATACCGATAGGAAGTACACATCGCTTGCCTGATCGGCCTGCCGACCAGAGAGAACGAGAACCAGTGTCAAAGAAAAGGAAACGATGCTGAGAGCAGCCGGTAACAAGGCTGAGCGACGATATTGCCGTCGACTCGCCACTCGGCTCTCTAAACTGGCAGTCGACTGGCTGAATGTGCTGAACATGTTGAGAGGGCTGACTGAGGAAGAGATGAAAGATGAGGGACTTGGCGACAAAGCCTATACCAGACGGAGCATGATCGTACCCTCTGGATTAATAAATCATCATCAAACCACATGTGAATTGTCTCTCATCTCCAGATCTCCTTGTTGATCAGATCTTATCTCCGCTTCCAGAAACACGAAAACGACGGTTCGTACTTGCCGAGAGCACTGCCATCATGAAAAGTATCTTTGTGAACAATGACTCAATGGTTCACAGACTGGCAGTAGATAACCTCCATATCCCAGGGCCACGATCTTATCTGAATGAAATCTGATTCGTTCAAAATAGGTCTTCAGCTGGATATTGACCGGTGTTCCCCACGGGATGGATCAAAGTCTCTTAGATGCCGGTGGGAGCCATAGATGTGGTGTGGTAGTTGTCATCGCGACTTACAAACCGCTTTCGGTAACGCCCCCAGCTCAGCCGCAAAATGCCCTTTGCGTCTCTGCGCCTCTTAGGGCTCCAGAGTCTAATTGCTGCTTTACGTGTGATTGACGTTTCGCAGTCTCTTTCCCCGCAGAGCGTGTCGGCCTATCAGAGTTTACGGATGAACTTCAGAATACTCTGGTTTTGGCTTCATCCTATGTTCTCAAACCGGTTCATTACCCGTTTGGTAGGTGTGGCTATCAACACACAAACAGACGCACGTCAACGCTAAGTATCTCCGTTGAACCCTTCAACGGCAGATGTCAATGCATGTGAAGATTCTTGGAAGCCGAGTTCAATGAACGGAGGGGAAGATCTCGAAAAGGGAAATAGAGTCGTGATGATGTACGCGGCCGGCCTGATTGGATATAATTCGCCTCTGATTTCCCGGAGAAGACCGTCTACACGTCCGAAGTGGAAGTCCCTTCGTGATGGCAGAATTGAAACAGCTGGCCGGTAAGATCTACTACAAATATAGCAAAGATTGCAGCAGTCTGCAACAACAGTCATGTTTTTCTTTTGGCATACCAATCGAATGCATCACTGCCCACAACACTGTAACTACCCCTTTCTTTCGCATCGAGCTTGAAGCATCTATCATCATGGGCTTCCACAACCCAATTCCTTCATCCATGGAGAGTGAGTTCAAGGCCCAATGTCATGTATACAAACGCTGACAGCACACAGCTGAATGCAAGAAGTGTTCAAAGATTCTGACATCTTTTGTTGATGCCCGACGCTTCGGCCCCGACAGGGTCATTCCAGCCAAAGTGTTGTCTTCAGCTAAGGTTGTATCCTCCTCAACAAGGTCGTCGGGCAGCGCAGCTTACACAAAGATTTCAACAGGGTCTCGCAGTCATCACTGTATTTAAAGCCGGCCTCTTCGGATCAGGCAGGTTTGGTAGTGGTGTTGTCGTTGCTCGTCTCCCGAATGGTTCATGGAGCGCTCCTTCCGCCGTCGCCCTAGCCGGCACTGGCATAGGAAGTCAAATCGGCCTTGAACTTGTCGACTTTATTTTGGTCCTCAACAGCTCTGACGCAGTCAAGATCTTTTCCCAAGCAGGGTCCCTGAGCTTTGGAGGCAGTCTGTCGTTGGCTGCCGGCCCTTTCGGACGCACGGCAGAAGCCGCTGGCGCTGACAACCGACGAGGTGCCGCGGCCATCTACAGCTACTCCAAAGCCAAGGGATTCTTTGCTGGAATCTCTCTGGAAGGCTCAGTGATGGCTGAACGGAAGGGGGCTAACGACAAGATGTACGGATGGCCGTACTCTGCGGGCCAACTCCTCTCTGGAGTGGTTGAGCCTCCTCCCGCAGCTGCACCGCTGATGGAAGTTCTCAAGATGAATGCATTTGGAAGTTATATGTTTTTGCCGATTGGCATTTAAAATCCGACCACGCCAAGCCCAGGAGAGGAAGCTGAAAGAAGCGGTTCCAGCTGGGACGACGCGGATGTACCCCCGGTCGCACTGTCACCACGCCCGCTTCCGTCTAGACTTGAGACTGACATGATGACATCGCAACAGCAGTCCAGGGACAATGAGGAGCAGCATGCTGCGGAACAACGCCTGCAGGCCCTTCGATACGAGGGCAGCCAATCTGGAAGACAACGGCCTAGAGGCCAGCAAATCGGCGCACAGCAATCTGAGACAAGGGCTGGGAGGCAAACGTCGCCGACACAGCACCCGCAAAGACAAGAATCTGGGAGGCAGAGATCCGAAAAGCCTGCCCAGTTGTATTTGGATGATCAGTCGAACATGATTTGAGAGCAAACATTTGGTACCAACAGAGAGAAAGAAAGCTTCAATCCCTACTCATCGTTCTTGTAGTTTGCTCTCTTGATGGTTTGATGAATCGATCACCGCTGTCACTTGTCAAACATTTAATTCCCGACCATCTTGACCCGCAGAGTGGAGTGCGAGATGCTGTGTGTTGGACAATGAAGGGCGCTAACCCAGGGCTAGAGCAGAAGTAGATAACAATGCGGGCCTGTTGTTCCGCCTATCTTCAGTGCACGTGCCCAAGAGCAGGGGGCCATAATGTCTTGGCTGTAAGCATCCTCGGCTAAAGCGGCCTAGTTTGACTATTGTTTTCGCAAGCCAAGGTCATACAAAATACACCGAAATTCGAATCATCAAAGGTCCATGAAGTACTCACTAGCAAGAGGTTGAGGCTCCGGCTCACCGGCACTGCGGTAACTCGGGGCTCTTTAGCCTCAACCTTGCCGGTTGGACATACAGATACAGCCAGTTAGACACGCCAAAGAGCCGGGAGGCGTTGACAAATGCGTGAACATGGCAGCTGTCTTAGACTTTAGTCAGTTCCCTAGTAATGAACGGCGCGGATCGCGTGGGCAACTTGACCCAACCCAGTCATTGTCACTGGCGACATCGGATAGGCGTCCTGGATCACCATAGGCTCCGCATGGGACCGGGGACCCCCCCGAGGTGGAACGGACGAATAGATCGAGGCATCGCTTAAGATATCCGTGCAACATGGAGCCTCGGCCGATTCATCGAGATTCACTGGACGAGAGAGGATGTCACGCTCCATGAGGTTAGCCGAGTTATTTTTTCCACGAACGTGTCGCCACGTCGACCGCCCCGAACGGGTTCTAGAACCCCAACCGCAACAACCCAACCCACACGCACGGTAGATCGAAAACTCGGCCGAGGGGGCGGGGACGCGTCAATCTTACTTTGAGAGGCAAATGTCAGACCAAAAACAATAATGGAAAATTGAGAAGTGAAGCGAGACGTCTGATGTGAGCTTGCTTCAACACCGAGGCCACACCGAGAACCCATCCTAGGCGCGCCGCAACGTCTTACCCCTCACCGATTGTTCGCGCGCATCCGATGTCAACCTCCACCGAGGCTCAGCGCGAGCGGGAGGTTCAGCGATACCTCCAGAGCTGGCAGGTCGCCCAGGGTTCTTCTCTCAATGTCGCCACCAATGTCGACAGCATCGCGGCGCCTGACCTGCAAAGCACAGGCTACCAGGCCAAGGCGTCGCCGGACAGGACCCTAACGGCCTTCTCCCAGCTGGCCGTCCTCAAGCTCGACGTCAGGCGTGCCATGGTATCGCTGATTGACTCTACTACTCAGACTATCCTTTCCGAGGCCACTCGAAACATCCAGCTGGGAGAGCTCGACACCGAGGCTGCGGAAGAACCGGTAAACAGCACAAACAGCGACCTATGGCGTATGTAGACTTTCTCCAGGAGACGGCTCCCAGGAGCCATCATGTCGCCTGTGCCAAGGGTTGCCCTCGGCTTTGCAGAGTCGTGGGATGGAACCTACTCTTGCGGTGCCGCCATGCTGACCATGAACCCTTCAAACAGTCGGCGCCACCATCCTGTCCCGCCCGGACGCTGTCTGCGAGCATTCCCTCATAAACACCTGCACCGCGAAAGACTCCCCGAAGGATCGGCCGTACACCGTTCCAGGCCTGATCGTCTCCGATTGCCGCTACGACTCGCGCTTCGCAACCCGTCCTTATGTCCTGTCGGAGCCTGGTGTTCGGTTTTATGCCGGGGTGCCTATCTTCTCCCGAAACGGACACAGAATCGGCTCCTTTGCTGTGTCAGATGAGCGGCCTCATGATGGCCTCACGATTGAAGAGATCAAGTTCATGCAAGGCATCGCCCAGACTGTGATGGAGCATCTGGAATGGGCAAGGGACCGTGTCGACCGCTTCAAGGGCGAGCGTATCGTTCGGGGGTTGGCGGCTTTCGTTGAGGACTGCTTCACTCTGAACGACGACAATATTCTGGCCAAAGACGACGTCTCCCCGAACCCATCGACGATCCGCCCTCCCGAGATGGCGCTCAGCTCTTCAAAGCGCCCTCTTTCGACAGCCAATATTTACTTTCGTACATCCGGATCCCCTCGATCATCCCTGCCGACACGCCTACGACATGATGCGCCGAATTCTCCACCGCAATCGCCGCCGAGGAATTTCAAGCAATTTAACAAGCAAAAGCCTGATAGTATATCGAACCTCTACCACCGCGCAGCTGACATTTTGCGACGCTCGACACTCGCTGACGGAGTCGTCTTTCTGGGCGCCACAACCACAACTTCCAGGCAGCTGAGCAAGGCCATGCGAATGGGAGGATCGAAATCGTCGGACGAGGACGAGCAGTCGCTGCCAGTCACTTCGGGCTCTGAAGGCGTGGGACTCGATAGCTCTGACTCTGACACGTCACCTGCAGCGAGACCTTGTAAAATCCTATCTTACTCCATCACTGATGAGCAGACACGCGCTGGCATGGAGCAGGGCCCGCCCCTTTCACTCGGAACACTCGAAAAATACTTCGCCATGTTCCCCATGGGGAAGACGTTGTCCTTCACTGAAACCGGGGCTGGCGTTTCCTCAGAAGATGACAGCGCAAGCGACCGAGAGCTTATCAGAACAGGGCCCCAGGCAGGCGAGAAAACCGGAGAAGGAAACAGGCGCCGAAAAGTCAGGATGGACCACGAAGAGCTTCTCAAGAAAATCCCCGGGGCAAAGTCTGTGGTCTTCGTTCCTCTTTTCGACTACAGTGAAGACAGATTCGCTGGAGGTTGCTTCTTGTGGACTTCGGTCACTGGGCGTATGATGAACCTCGACCAAGACCTGTCCTACCTCCGAGCTTTCAGCAACAGCATCATGACTCAAGTCGGACGGATCAACACACAGAAGAACGAAGCCGCAAAGACGACCTTTATTGCCAGCATGAGTCACGAGCTGCGCAGCCCTCTTCATGGCATCCTAGGCTCAGCAGAACTTCTCAAAGATTCCGATACCGATACGTACCAATCGGGCCTTGTAAACTCGATCTCTACCTGCGGCAAGACACTCCTCGACACTCTGAACCATGTTCTAGACTACAGCAAAATCAATCGGCTGGGACGTGCGCAGATGAGAAAAAGTGCAAGGCAAAACAGGCCCGTCGTTCTGTCTTCTGACTCTCTCGAAAGTCTGAGCATGACGGCGGTAGTGGATCTCGGTGTTCTGGTTGAGGAAGTTGTCGATGCTATTGCGGCAGGCCACGCATTCAAGAAACTTGCGGGCGCAGCTGCTCTAGGATCACAAACAAAAGCCATCGCAGGTCAACTTGGAGGACCCATCGAGATTGGCAAGTACCAAGCTCCGGGAGCCGACGGGCCTGTCTCGGTGTTGGTTGACATTTGTCCAAAGACCTCATGGATGGTGAAGACGCAACCGGGCGCTCTCCGCAGAATCATTATGAATCTCTTTGGCAATGCTCTAAAGTACACTACAACAGGATTTGTGCTAGTTTCTCTTACCGGTCAAGCCCGGTCAGATGGGTCCAAGGTCAATGCTCTGATTAGGGTTGCAGATACCGGCAAGGGCATAAGTGACGATTTCCAACAAAACCGTCTGTTCATTCCCTTTAGCCAAGAAGACTCATTCCAGCCTGGCACCGGCCTTGGTTTGAGCATCGTCAAGCAGATTGTGGACTCTCTTGGCGGCACTCTAGAAGTCAAATCTGAGCAAGGCAGAGGAACGGAGGTTGACGTGCATCTGCGGCTCGCGCCTGTTTCCGACCCAGCAGCTCATCAACCTGATGAGGCCATTCGCTCCGTCGCAGAACAAACAAAAGGCAAGAAGCTTGTGCTCTTGAATGGATACACAACACCACAGCCCGCGTCTGTCACTCGACAAGTTTCCAAGATCAACGAGGTGCTCTTCAACACTTGTTCATATTGGTTTGGCATGAAGGTGGACAAAGAAACGAAGACAAACGTCTCAGAGGCCGACATGTTCGTTTACTGCGAACCTCCTCCTGTTGAGGTACTCGAAAAGCGATTCCGAGACCATCAAACGCCCTCAGCACGAAAGGTTCCGATCATCATTGTCTGCCAAAATGCGGAAGAAGCGGTTCAGATCTCTCATAAACACACAAAGGTCTTGGGCCAGATGTCTCAGATTGTTGAGGTGATACCACAGCCGTAAGTCAAGCTCTCCATTATCATTTGCCCTTTGCATATGACACTAACTTCAAATCAGTTGTGGCCCACGAAAGCTAGCGAAGGTCTTTAGCAACTGTGTGAAGAGAGCAGAAGCTGCTGCAAAGGCGCGAAACGGAGAGAGTATCTCAGTCACCGCATCGAATGCCGAACTGGAGCCCACGATCAAGCAGCTTCCGATTGGTACCCCACAACCACAGGACAGAGTCATCGTACACTACGATCAGCCTCCCCAGGAAGTCAAGGAGGAGCTTGTTTCGTCTCGAGCAATCAGCAAATCGCTAGGCACGGTGCAAGTCAAGGAAATTGGCGGGACCGACTTGAAGGAGCGCAAAGACAGCAAGCTGCACGTCTTGCTCGTGGACGACAACAAGATCAACCTGAAGCTTCTAGTGATGTTCATGAAGAAGTGTGGCTACTCGTACGAGGAAGCAGAAAACGGACAAGAAGCGGTTGACAGGTTCAAAGAAGCTTCGGGCGTCCACATTTCACAAGACGCACCCGACTACGAGAGACCGCGTCGATTTGATTTCATCCTCATGGACATCAGCATGCCGATACTTAATGGATTTGAAGCAACCAGGTACATCAGGGAGTTTGAACGCGAACACCGGATGCAACCGCCGACGAATGTTATTGCGCTGACGGGTCTTGCGAGCGCCGACGCAAGAAGGAATGCGGAGTCTGTGGGTATTGATGTGTTCATGCCGAAGCCGGTACGATTTGCGGAGTTGAAGACGTTGATGGCCGCTGAGACGCACGGGCGATGATAATGATCTTTGGGTTAGGTGGGGTATGTTGGCCCCACTTCCTGGTTTCCTTTTAAAATATTAAACACGACTAGATGGAACTGGTTTTCAATCATAAATTTCAATTCTCCATCCGGTAAATCATGACAGGTACACATCCGAATTTACTTTCTCCCTCCCACGTATAAACTCTACACCCAGTAGATAGATTCTATCTATCAGTCCAAAATAGAGTGACATGCAGTTACCGAGGAAGGATGTACGGGCCTTCAAAGTCCTCGCGTTACTCGAATTGGTCCGGTTTAAAGAGAACCACAAGTGGACGTAGAGATCGTCATAGCCAAGAGGCCAAGGCTTCATTGATGGTCCAGTGATAACCTAGTCTTACCATGAATCCTGAGGGTAAATGGGGGCCGATAACGAATCATATGTTAAACCAAACCCGTCGGCAAGGACTCTGCATGCATCATGAACCAATTGCCGACTGACTTGGTGTACACTAACGAAAGTGTCAGTACCTGGAGAATACCTCTGAATCACGTTATCTTACCCTGCAAGAATCAGCACGGAGTGAGTGGCTCCTTCGTAAACCTTGGTTTCAACCTCGACACCGGCAACCTTCAACTGCTCTGCGTACTTGAAACCTTCAGGCGCCAAGAGATCAATCTCAGCAATAGCAATCCACGTTTTTGGACTTCGGGCCATGATGTCTTTGGGTGCAAAGCATGGCGATGCATCCCAGTTTTTCTTGTCTTCATGGTTCGGGAAGTAGAGATTTTGGTACCAAGTCATTCGTCCAGGCGTAAGCCAGGGAACGTGCTTGGAAGCGGACCACACAGTCTCTACCGTAGCAGTACTGTCAATGACAGGACATATGAGGATTTGAGAAATAGGGGCTGGTGTCACGTTCTCCAGAGAGGTTGTCATTGCGAGAACAGCAGCAAGGCTACCACCGCTGCTTCTATCAGTACTCAAACGAGAACGGAATTCCTTGATGGCACACTTACGCCGAAAGGCCCCCAATTGTCAGAAGAGAGGTATCAATATTGAGACGCGATGTATTGTCAGGCTCGACTACCCATTTTAGTCCAGTCAGACAATCTTCTACAGCAGCGGGATAGACGTGCTCGGGGGCATGGCGATAGTTGATAGTGATGACCACGCATCTGACATCTGTTCTCGTCAACAGCTGCCTTGTGTCTTCAGACCGTGAACCTACATTTGCAAACATGCGTCAAGAACCCATTCTCACTGTCCAGTCCCCCGTTGACCCAACCACCCCCGTGCAGCCACACTAAGCATGGCCATCTTTCTGGGGGTGCTTCACCTTCAGGCACAAACACGCGGACCTGAATGCCGCCGCCGAGCTCCTCGTCCCAGCTTTTCCCAACAATGGACAGCTTCTGCATGGCATGGGCAAGAGGGTTCGGATTAAAGCGTGAAGATGGATCCCATGGCTGAGCTTCTGAGGGCTCTATGTATTGGATGATGCTATCATGGAGAGCCACATATTCGGGGTCCAGCTTCTCGCGGACGGAAGGGTGAATGGGCTGAAAGACCTTCTTTTCATTGTCCATTTTGAGCAGTTGGTAGCGACAATTAGAGTTTGAAGTTGAGAGTGATTATTCTTTTTTGTTTGGAAAATGTGCGGAGGCTTCCAAAAAGACTTTCGATTGGATCTCATGCATTATCATGGCCGCCGAGTTTGCCCGTTCCCGGCAATCACCGGCAAGACCCACCAAACCGGCATTCAATACTTCGTAGGGCAACAAGGAGGTCGTACACCTTCATGGGACTGACCGTGGGAAGGGATTTCGACGCAGAGACTTGATTTCGCCATTATATGCTTCGATAACCTGGCTGGAATAGAGCCCAACAGATGGCTCTGTAGGTGGCAGGGCGACACCACAGGCATGCGAAGAATCTCTACGATTAGTGATTGAGCAGCTATCAAAATCATCAGTATCTAGGAAGCTTTTCATGCCACGAAGAGTTTGGCAGCGACATAGATGAGTATTAATTTTGAAGTATGCACAGAGAGTCAAATTGCTTTCAGTGACGCGGAAAAGATCCGGATTCAACGCATTACCTGCTGGGCGGATAAGTTCAAAGTACCATTAGGCGGTGTCCATCGGCTAGGTCATTGTCTTGGCAAAATGGCGATGCTGCAGGGCTTTTAATATGAAAGGCATCGCTGCCCAGTCACGTTGGAGATGGTGCCAAGGATCTGACGCAGGCAGTCCGGTCTAACGATTCAACGAACAGCCGAGGGAAATGAATCGATTCGCCCGCTCTGATCTTTCAGCGCAGGATAAGGTGCTGATTGGTGTATAAATTGTCCCAACCAGTCGACCGCCAATATCAGGAGGCTTTTGACGGTCTTCTTGGACCAGCTGCATTTTCGACTGGCGCTCACCTCCCTCTCTCGTTTAACTGCAGCTGCGCTGTGCCGGCATCCGTGATTACTCGCAGACGGTCTTGAAAGCCGACATTAAAGACAAGGCTTCAATTCCCACGGACGTTGTAAGATTTCATACGTTTCGTAACCGAATATAGGTATTAATGCATTGAGCTGTCGTTCAAAAAAGGCAGAAACTCCATGGAGGAAGGTTTATCAGGGTGCTCTAGGGTGCAAATGAGCATCAGGGTAAGCTCATCGAGTTCCGCGTCGCGAACCATTCCCCCAACGGCTTCCCCGCAAAGACCGACCCTGGACCCCGCAGTCTAAGCCAGCGTCTGCTTTTCCGTCACCGTGCAACAATTTGAAGCTTCTCGGTACTCGGGGAAGAATGATGTCTTCTCAACTCTGGGCAACAGACATACGAAATAACGCGCAGCTGCAGCTTCAGGTAATGCATCGGATAAGCAGAGAAGACTAACCGCATGGTCTTGGCCGATCTTGGTTCCGTGAGGGGAACCTGGTCAACTGCAACTTCACGAGATTGACGAGTTGTATTGAGGTAGCTATGCAATACTGTAGGATTTGTATAAATACACGCGGTTGTAAGTGAGCAATCGTGCCATGAGTTGACAGCTATCTCATTGTGTATTTCGGAGAACTTCGCAACAGTATCAAGCCCGCCGTCCACCTTTGAGATGAAGGTCTCAACTCTCGTCGCGACTGCGCTGGCGAGCGCCGCCTTCGCAACCGCTTCCGTTTCCCTTCCCAATGGATGGTTCACAGTTTCCCCGGATGAAAAGATCAAGACATCCAAGTTCAAAGGGGAGACCCGATACCTTACGTGGATGGCCGATTCCCAGATCAAGCACGGTGTTGAGCCCACCTTCGCCTACACCGTTTC
>JABGMY010003741.1:2577-17083 GCA_014705525.1 Colletotrichum sp. HC292
CCCTTGCTGCAGCTGAGTGACTGGGATGAAGACGATCTCTACGAATAGCAGCCACCTACTTGTGTTCACTATTCTATCGAATGGAAGTTGACAGCGAACAAGAAATTAGTTGCCAGAGATAGCGAACCAGACCTCGTCCTCGCAATAAGTCATTCAAGATTGATGATACTGACGTCGTCGTATCCGTGCGTGACCGCACCCAGCGTGACCTAGTCAAACGGTTCGACGACCTTGACATAGACTGGAATGTTGTAGAGAGACAAATGAAGAACTGGAGTCACCTTCACCGTGCTGGACGAGCGATCACAATCAAAACATCGTTCAATTATAAGGAAAGCGGGCCGTCGAGCACAGCGTCGCGGGGCACCAAGCGTGGCTTTTCTGAGAAGTTCGGATGACACCTAACCCCAGGGATGTCGGCAAAACACCGGAGGTGTCTTGCATCAGTGACGACAGAGAGGTGTCATAACCTGGGACTGTACCGCTGAGCCATGTATACAAAGAGAGGACCCCTCATTTGTATGAGGCTGTTCTGAGTACTTATGTAGTTCCGTCAAGAGGCATGACGTAAGCTAGAGTAATGACTGAGTGCGACTTCCTCACCAGACTGCAAATGATCTCGCGCCTAATTTTCTTGACTTCTTTATCACGGTGCTTTGATGAATAAGTCCATATTGTCACGGGCTAGAGCCCGGATTGATATCTCCGGCTTCGCCGGAGCAGTTACCGAGATCCGGCTCCGTTGGACCCCCTATTCTGCCGCAGTACGCCGCCTAACCCGGCCTGCTTCACCGCTGTTAGGTGCCTACCCTTGTAAAGTCCTTTCTTCCTTCTTCAGCTTAGAATAGTCAATCGACGGCACCTCTACGTTGAACAAGCCTAGGGGCCAGCCCCTTACACATATATACATACCAGCAGGCGAAGCTCGCGCGAGGCGCGTGAGGCTGATTGTGGAACGTTTATTGAAGGGCATTTCATATGCTCCCAACAAAATGAGTTCGCTCTGCGAAGTTCGATTCTTGTTGAAGGGGATCTCTGATATATACTGACTTTGCCAGGGCTAATCGAGAGAACCAAGCGGCTCAAGTTTGCATCAGCGCAAGAATTCACCGTCCTAGAAGACGCCTTTGAAGCTCGGGAGGGTCGAAGACTGCTGAAACACCAATTCGGCTGCTGGCTTGTCGACGGTAATCAGAGGCTAAAAACAGCTGAGGGTGAATAATCGACATGGTTGTTGCCGCGAGCCACGAGATGAAGCAGCATAAGCAGGTCGTCACCGTGGGTCTGCTTTTTAGGTCACTGTGTTCTTTCACAATTCAGCACGACTTGTGCATTGCCCGAAATAATCCACAGGGTGATAGCCGCAGCTGATTTTGGATTCTGCAGGAAGGTATCGTGGGTCGACGCAACAGGTACTGCTGCCTGGATGTTTCCTGCTTCGTCAGCAACATAAGCCATTAACAGCTGTTGTTTTACAAACTTGCAAAATCGAAAACCGGAAACCGATTTCGATCGCGACTGTAGCAAACATCTATCGCCACCACGTTAACTCTCTGTGGTCCACTCAGAATGGCGTCCATGTTCTTAAGTCCAACGAGAAACTACATTAGGTTGATAACCTCAGTCTCGATCACTGCAGCCTTACAGTATCAACTCTACATAAATAACTGAAAGCACGAAAGTAGTTCCGATATGGAGAGCCCTTACACAGACGATGGAGCTTTGGTGACAGATGTAGGAATCATCGGCGCCGGCTTCAGCGGCTGTTCCGCTCTCCACAAGCTCCGACTACTGGGATTTACTGCAAAGGTCCTCGAGGCAGGGAGTGATTTCGGAGGCGTGTGGCACTTCAACAGATATCCAGGGGCCCGTGTGGACTCGGACACCCCGTCGTACCAGCTTAATATCGCCAAAGTGTGGGAGTCGTTCAACTTCACTGAGCGGTACCCCAGCCACAAAGAACTCAGAAAATACTTTACCCACGTGGACGACACTCTCGACCTGCGAAAGGATACAGTCTTCAATGCGAGGGTGAAGGAAGTACGCTATGATGTGCGGGCTAGAACATGGTCGCTGTCGACCACAAACGGCCTCAGATTGACGTGCCGCTTCGTCGTGTTCGGCACCGGAAGCCTGACCAAGCCGTACGTGCCCGCCTTTCCGAAATTGGATGAGTTCGCCGGGCAGGTCATCCATCCTAGACACTGGCCTGACGGCCTCGACGTGAGAGGCAAGAGGATCGGAATCATCGGTCAAGGTGCAAGCGGTTTGCAGATTGTGCAAGAGCTAGCGAAACAGGATTGCGAACTGAGCGTGTTCGTACGAAGCCCATGCATTGCCGTGCCGATGCGTCAGCGAAGCCTGTCTTTCGAGGAGACGGAGCAGATGAAGAATCTGTACGAGGGGATCTTCTTCAAGGCAAAGTACGGCTCTGCGTCCGCCCTCCCCTATAACCAGGGCTACGGCAAGTTTGGAGAAGCCACCGATCTGGAACACAAAGCCCGATATGAGCGACTTTGGGCCAGGGGCGGACTGGCGCTAACCTGGTCTAACTATGTCGACATCATGAAAGACGAGGCGGCCAACAACAGCCTTTACAACTTCTGGGTGCAAAAGGTGAGATCACGTATGTCAAACCGCGAAAAGATGGACATCGTCGCCCCTCTACGTCAATCCGAGCATTTTGGGTGCCGGCGGGTCAACCTAGAAGAAGACTACTACGAGATGCTCGATCGGCCGAACGTCGAAGTCGTGGACCTGAAGGCTCGACCGATCCGTGAATTCCACCGGGACGGCATTCTTGTCGGCCGTCATCTACCAGCTCAGTTAATTCCGCTAGACGTCGTCGTCTTCGCAACGGGCTACGACTCGTTCACGGGTAGCCTCTTTGACATGAACATCTACGACAAACACGGCGTGCGGCTCCAAAAAAGGTGGGGCGCGGGCATCTCAACATATCTCGGCATGGTTGCTGATGGACTGCCTAATGCGTTCTTCTTGTACGGGCCGCAAGCGCCTACCAGCCAGGCGAATGCGCCGCCGTTCATCGAGTTGCAGGTGGACTGGATCGCGGCGGTCCTTCGAAAGCTTCGCGCAGAAGGTCTCAAATCGTTTGAGGTATCTGTTGATGCCTGTCGAACGTGGAAGGAGCAGGTCAAGTCCGAATTTGAGAAGAGCCTGATGAAGGAGAGCCGTGCGTGGTGGACGGGGGCCAACATACCCGGCAAGACGCAGGAGCCAATGATCTACTTCGGCGGGGTCAAGCAGTGGACGCAGGAGTGTCGACAGGCCTTGGCGGATTGGTCTCGGTTCTCAGTGGAGGGCGTGTAAGCAAAAAGTGAGGAACGATACAACGTTCTAAAGGGCGGGTAGGGCGGGTTCTGCTATGGAATCCTGCGCGCGACCGATGAGAGGACAGACAGTACCAATAGAACTCGTAGTAGCAGCAAGCTTGCTGATGCTGTTTGATCTTCAATGCAGTTCTTCAGCTGCGACGAGTCATCGTAAAACGTAATCAAACTGTGATACGAATGTGAAATAAAGTAAGCTGCGTTGTGATACTTGCCTGGCTATATCACACTATCTGTATGTTTCCTGCATAGAAGTGGTCCCATACATATAGCACATGGCCACCATCGATCACAGCACACACTGGATCTACGAAGTCACGCTTGCACAGTAATATTATGGCGGAAGCTGACTGGTCTGCTTGACAAAGTATGGACTAGCTTCTGCTTGCCTCTCTCCCTCTCCGATAGTACCCCGTTCTTCCCTCCCGTCCTCGTCGCTATGGAAAACCAATCTAGGGATCGGCCTACCCGAAGACAGCCGTATCCTCATTCTTTTCATTCCCCCTCAGAGACATTTTGGTTGTCGTCTCTCAGGATCCTGGATACGTCTCACGACAGGCATATACGAGAACTCTCGCGTGATCTGGCCGACGAGAACGTCGGATTAGCACACATTCGCAGGATCACTGGAGACGATGCAATCAACCCTCATACACTAAGAACGACTGTACTGCCGTTCCTCGAAACCGTCTGTCACCCTACCCTTCTTCAATCCAACCACGGCCGAGCTCACATGCAGCGAGTTTACAGCTGCCTGTACGGCCGTGGTGGGTCTCGTATCCAGACGTTGATGACGAGCTTGCTGAACTGTATTGATGTGTTGGATGAAGTAAACATAGCCGATCCTGCGACAGCTAGATGTTTAGAATTGATGATCTCAATTCTTCAGAGCGTATTTGACAGGTATGCGACGTTTCGGGATGGGAGGTGTATCCTATTGTTGAACGGTATAGAGCTCTGTCTGCTACGTCGGTTGTTATGGAGACAGCCCGTGGCTGGCTTGATGTCTTTGTTGAGACAGATGACATTCCTACGCCGACGAAACTTGGCGTGTTTGAGAAGGCGTTATCGCCATTGCTGAGGTCTTGATGGCAGTTGTCCCCCTCAAGTCCATGCCAGAATAGCCGTGGTGGGTGTTGATAAGGCAACACCAGAACAGACAGTTACGGCAGTAGAATACTAGAATCATCACAAACGGAAATGCGAGGAATGATGACAGCAGTGAAGCATCTTGACTATAGAGCGAGACCATTCTCATTATCAACTACGAAACCCAAAACCATGCGTCCACGAAACTCAGTATCCCTATTGTATTCGTGTCACAAATCAGTGCCCGACGCCAGGTGCATTATCGCTAGATCGACCCAAGTACGGCTTGTCGCCTCGACGGGTCGCTGCTTGTCTCCGAGCGCGGAGATGGCCCTGCAGGTCGGCATTCTGGGTGAATGTTCCAAAAGCGTCCCCAGGGTTGATAGCAAAGACCGTTTCAGCACTGCAATGCCGCCCGGCGTTCGTGGAACGACTAGATTCGAGTCAGCTACACAAAAAAGCTGTGGGAGAAAGAGCTGGAAGCAGCCGTGTCAGATCCACAAACCTGTAAAACCAGAGCGGCGATATCTGCTCTACCCTAAAGTCCACACTCAGAGCACCAGTAACATTGAGCGGGCTGAATTCGTTCGTTGTAGAGCTTGCCTGGCCCGAGGCAGTACAAGGCATGTCAAGTGAAGACTGTGTGATTGTCTGATTCCGCTGTTCGAAGTTGAATCGAACAACGTCACCTATGACCGCGTTGACTTGGCTTGGACGGAAAGAAGATTCGCTATTCGCGAAGACATCCACAACGTGGGTGCTTGGGTCAACCGTCTCTGGCGGGGGAGCGACGGCTGATCCGACAGGCGGCCCCGGTCCAGGTAAGGTGAGGGTCAGGGTTGTTGTGATGACCTGGCCATCAGGTCTCATCTCCGTGCGTGATTCAAGGGTGGTGGTTGGGTACGGCTCCGAAGTGGTCGTCGTGGGATCGGCCGGCTCGACGGGTGGCTCGTTATCAGGAGATGGGTCAAGACCCACGCTCGTTGTTGGGACGGCGGCACATTCCTGGCGGACTTGGAGGAAAGGGTTGTCTGCAGCCACAGAGAGCGCAAAGAGGGAAGCACAAAAGTACGGCGACGGCCTCATATCGTTAGGATTCGTGGCGGGAGGGGAGCGGCTCTCCCAAGGGTCCAAGTACGTGTAGACTGCCTTCTATGGTGGTCGCGCAGGCAATCTGAAGAGATGCTGTGTTTTATACTTGGCCAGCGTAATGCGAACAGCTGCTGATCAGGCCCTAGAACAATGTCGAGCCAAGCGTCTCCTGCTTTTGGGCCGTGGATTATGTTCCCGACCGCGTGGGCGAACGCTGTGGACTAAACAATGTAGCCACATAGACTGTGTGTGTGTGTGTGGCGGGGGCGACGTTATCCGGTGTCAGCAGCAACCTCAATATGAGCAGTTCCAAAGCTGGTGTTGTAACAGATACTGAGTCGACGCTGCTTACTGCGCTGCTGAGCGTTTCTATTTTTCGTACCGGCGTTAAGCAGGACGAAAAACTACCTGTATAGAGAAGCATCCACAGTACAGAGGTTCGCAAAATTGGTGTCCGTCCAAGGGCCTTCCACTCCTGGAACGGCTTCGCTAGTTACATTGCAGGTGTCAAGGAAACCTTAACAGAGACCGTGCTACATCAGTTCACGGGAGCCCGAGATGGCTGATTGAACAAATCGCTGACAGCTGGCCTTCTTGATAGACAGTCATCATGACGCAAGCCAAAACCAGCTAAGCTAATTGATATGCACGAGACCATCGATTGGAATGTGTAATCACTGCCAGACGGAGCCATTCTTGAATGTCGATACGGAAGGCGTCAATTGCCTAGTGAGTCATGCATTCCTATATCAGGATGCTCCAAGGCCTCTATTCGGCCGCCGACCGAAGCAGTAAGGCAAAGTCCAGGCCCTCAGCTCTGTTTCAATCCAAAGCGGACATGAAAGAAACGCCCTCCTCGCAATTATACCGCATTCTAGCCAGACAAATTGCCGAACATTTCAATCCACTGCAACGAGTTTCTTTATTAAAAGTCGCTCGGTCACGAGGCGACATCACAAAGTCATCAAAATCAAATTCCAGCAGCTGGGTCTGGAACGCGATCTTTAAGGATACATCTTGGACCGACGAAATCCTCAAACTGGACGTTAAATACGGATCCCCCCTTCCCTGCCTTGTTGGCGGTGGTTTAAAGACCTTATACTACGGTAAATCTACAAAGGCATACTTAATGTTATTGGTCAACGATTGGAGCGGTGACTCGTTCTACCTCAGGGAGAAATTCTTCTCATCCTTACAGGACCATGATTACGAAGCTGAGAATCACGAGATCCGATTCCATAACTCAGACCTTGTACTGCATATCGCCGATGCGATTGCAGCTACGGATGAGATGTGGTTGACGATGGAAGATCCGCGAAAGCTTTTTCATGGACGACGACAAAACAATGCGCACACATACGCGCTGTATTTCGATGACAATGATTTGATCTCAATCTCATCGGATGCGGTCGGTGGAATTGAGGAGGCGGGCAAGAAAAACGTCAGTCAGCTCTGCTCGATCCGACTCAGGTTTCGCGAAGGAAGCCCAGCGTATCGTGTGCTTGAGCGGAAGGATAGGTCAAGAAAAGCCGTAGGTAGTTTCAAGCCGGACGAAAATGGAAGAAAATGGATGAGAACTTGGAGGCCGGTTAGGTCGGGCGACAGAAACGTATGGCATGCAGGGCCGGGTGCTACGGAGTGGATCGTATAAGGCCGAGGGTTCCATAGGTCGGAGACTTTGCACACGTTGCGAAGGAGGATGATTTGCCAATAACTATTGAGCGGCAAATTCTCCACTAATGCCTGTGCCTACTCCTGATAGAAGTGAATCTGCCCTTCCAGGGGACAACGAATACCCAACTGTCGAGGCCCTTCCCACCATTACCCCTGTCTCGTAGAGGGAGTGACATGCAGGCACCAATGCTTACGTTGTTATTCACTAGCGACATAATCAAAGCGGTTTAACGGTCAGAAAAATAAAGATAGAATATAGAGAAACGAAGCGGAAGAAAAACATCTCGAAATTGGCTTTCTCATGCTTTCGATCATATTCATCAGCTTAGTGGATAAGTGAACAACCTTAGATTATGAGCGGTGCTTCTTTGATATCTGAAAACTGTGAGTAAAAGGCGGCTTTCTAATCTGGTGCCTCTATGACCCCATAACAACAAACTTCTCAGCTGGCTGGGGCTGTACACCCTTTCAACTGCTTCTGGAAAGTGCCTCCGACCCCCTTCACCTCACCGATGGCATCCAAATTAGCCCGGTCGATGTGCTACTATTTTTGACCTAAAGCGGGTATGTCCTCACCTAGGCATCTTATGGCCACTGCGCGTTCTATCTGTCCCCGGTTTCCGCCAGTGATTGTTTTCGGAACAGGCTGAGTTCTCGATGGGTCCTCAACGCGGTCTGGACACAGCCACGTACATAGTATGCAAGGTCCGTTCCGATGGTGCTGGAAAATTGCCAACTAAACACTCCAGGTTTCAAACAGCCCTATACTAGCAAACAACCTAGTAAGTATAATGTCCAGTAAGGTGGAAACTGAAGCCAACCAACAAGACATTGCAAACAAATGTTCACTGCTTAGAACCAATTTTCCTGTCAATGAATGAACCAGTCTATAGAATGTCTCAATACGCTTTGCTAAGGAGGGGCACAGCAGCCTACTCGTTTAACGGACCGAAATCGAACTGCAAATGGAAGTAGTAAATCCATATAGGTGTGATTTCAGTAGATTCCACTCAGTCTGCTTTTATTTCCTAGATTAACTGCTTTACATACCAAGTGCTTGTATTGCTGATATCTATTTGATGTACTACAGTATAAGCAGCAAGTAGGTCATATATACAGAACATTTCAACAGTATGTAATAGTTCACAATAACGTAATATATAGGTTTACGTAGAACGCAAAACTCCTTTATAACTTCTACATGAGAAAATAATTTCTCGTCTGTTACTTAAAAGATTTTACAGTAGCGCTCTTTGCTAAGAGAAGTAAGCGCAGTCGTTCGCATAGACTTAATGACGTTAGCGGCTTTTCTGCGTCTTTGATAAGTTCTTAAGCTCCTCATAAGCGCATAATATACTCGGAATCTAAGTATAAAAACTCTTACTTAATCATGGCGTCCTCAATGAGTTCTCCAGCGGACCTCCCCTTATCTTTATTTTCGTCAGAATCATCCGGGGTTCCCTCCTGCATCGCATCTTCATCGCTTATGTGCAACCCGCTTTCAAGAACGAAGGCCCGGCAGACGCCTTGCCTCTTAGGGTTTCTACTTCCTTCGAAGGCCCTTCTTTTTTCAGTGGGTGGCCTAATATGTCCTTTGGTTCAATATCGTTCATACGTCGAACCCTTCTCTCAGCCTGCTGCATCGTCAGCTCGCTTATGGCTCGTTTGCGAGACGATGTCGCACATGGGCTGAAACCCTGGGCTCGATCATTCTTCGCCGCAGCTTGGACCAGGCTCAAGTTCTCCGTTCTCAGGGTTTGGCTTTCCGTCATCCTGACATAGCACTATACGATTCTCCTCTTGCTCGCGCTTCTCGGTAGCAAAAGGCTCTTGCACTGCTGTGTTGGTGAGTCTCATCCTGTCTTCATCGCGGGCTTTTAGGCGCTGTAGATCAATAGGCAGATGCCTTAGTAGAAGGGGGGGGGTTCTCAAAACGATGCTTCAACATCTCATTAGCATGTCTTCTAGCTTCGCCATTCGCGAAGCCGCCTTTGACCCACAATCTAGACTATCACGAGCAGTTGGGCCGCCGCAGTAGCTGTGTTTCCTGCACGCTCCTGTTTAAGGTGAGGGGTTAGCCGATTCCACCACGCTCGCTCATCTACGTTTTCCACCTCAACAACCGTGGCTGACGCAGATTTTCATGAGAAGTTTCGAAGCCAATAGGAAAGCCAGTAGGGTTAGAGAAACCGATGAGATCCGCGGCGACTACCGCACCAAGTCTGTGCAACAGAGTCACGCTACTAAGAGCCATCTTCACACAATCATGTGTGATCGCTCTGATCAAAATTTGCGTTGACACCAGACTTGTATTTAGTACGAAGGCAGGGATAAGGGAGAGTTCCCGACGAACGCAAGGCAGACTTTGCACAGCTTTCATGCCATCGGTTGGAAATTCAGCAGGCCTTATCGATAAGACCTGCTAGTAGGTGTTCGGTTATTTGTAGATAATAAGTTTTACACGAGCCAATATGGTATGTCTATTTCACAGCCACGTAGAACACCTAGGGAAGTTGGTGCTTAGAGCGAGGGCTGAGGTTAACGTATTGACGGTGCCGTAAGTGGCTTACTGCGTGAACGAAATGGCAGCCTCTGACACAACTATACCTTTATAACGAGTAGCATAGGTTGGAGGAAGCCGCTTACTGCTGACGCTGTTGGCTGTAAACGCACACAATCGACTGGTTTGGCCTACGTCATGATGACTGTACATCATGAAGTTCAGTTGTCAGCAATTTGTTCAATCAGTCATATCTGGATCGGGCTCCCGTGAAATGATGTAGCACAGCATCTATTGAGGTACCCCTGCCGCAGAACACGTTTGCCAAGCGGACACCAGTTTTGCGAAGGTCTGTACGCTCCTGGATACTGTATGTAATTGCAGATGAACTGAAATTTAAGCTGCATGCTTAGATGTGCAGTAGCTAAAGGCGATTACTCTAGAGAATTTGACTTCTCCTATGTGTATATGTATATATAGTAGCCTATAGCATACATAGTATCTGGGCACATAATTGCGATTAAGTGGAAGATAAAAGGTTCAAATACGTACTTTTTAAATTGCTGCACTCCGTCCTAAGATCGTTCAGTTTGATCTAGCAACAGGAGCGTCTTAAATTTATTGTTCTCCGACAGCTCTAAACCCCTCCATCTTCCCTACTAGCTGCCTTCTCATCGTCAGTCAGTTTTGAAAGCTTCGCGGCTTTCCCTTCTGCCCTATCTCTTTCAAGCTTTAGCTGCATTTAGTAAAGCTAACTATAGACTTACAATAGGAGGAAGAATCCTTAAGTATTTGTTGTGGTGAACCGACGGGCTGGGAAGGCAGCTTCTAATGAAATATGCATTATCCTACCTTTTCTCTATGGGGATACGCGTTATGCGTAATTACAGTTGCGTTCCAATGTGTGGACACATCACCTATCAGATGGGACACTAGTCTGCTCTACGAGAGGTCTACAGAAGTCGACTCGTTTAGGACTAGCACTATTGTTCTGTCGGTGCTGTTTGGTGTTGAAAATCTATTAATACTTTGCCTCCTTGTTTTAGCGTGGCTAGGTCTACTAAATCTTTTTGACTATTAATTACGTATAATTTTCAAAGATTCCAAAACCTCCTTTATTTAGTGGAACGAAAGCCAAGATTTGCTACAGTATAATAGCATAAGATAAGCTTGGTCGTCACGCTTCTTTGATTACTAGCTAGTTCACCAATCTATACTTTCCACCATTCCACGCCCACGCCCAGAGTATCTGGTTCGTAGCCGCAGACACTACTGCACAACTCATACCTGCAATCAGGAAATCCCCCGCACGGCCAGGGTGCACTATGATCCAGCCCGGGAGGCTGTCAAGCCTGGATCGTATGACCACGACTGTGATAACAGGACCAGCCGCTAATACAAGGCCACTCACGGTGAAGAGCCAGACGGCAATGAAGACATGACTCCTTCTAGGTTCGAGCGTCCTTTGCACCTTAAGGGGCCACTCGTACGAGGAAACAAGCAAAACGAGCAAAGGCACGGCCAGGACAACGAAGCTCAGAGCCACCGGACCCTGTGTAACGGCCGCAGACTGCGCAACGGATAGAGCTCCGTCGACGAGGACCGTCGCGTTGAACACGTCTGGGTATCTATTGGCAAGAGCCTGGGGAAGCAGTTCGGTCAGCCGTGGAGGCAGATCACCGCACAAACGGCCAGCCGTGTAGCCTGCGCAGAATTGCTGCGTGCCCAGTGAGTAGTTCCGGGGAAGGGCGCTCACGATGTCGGCTGCCGTCACATTGGTGTCATTAGCTGCTGATGTGGCGGCTGATGCGGCTACTGAGGTAGCCACCTCTCTTGATGTGTCCCGAGCGCGCGGGCCAGCTGCCGTGAGCTTCACCTCGAGACGATTTTGGATGCTTTCAGCCCCATCTAAGACTTCGAGGTGCCGTGAGACGCCCACTGTCGTGGTCCTATTGCCTGCGGTCGTGTTTGGTTCACCAAACTGTACTCGCCAGCTTAGTATACCTGTCAAATTGACGCTATGTTAGGCGCACTGACCTCAATCAACAATAGCCCATCTGTCTGGTTTAGAGGGTCGGCAAGAGACACGGCGACGAGAACAATGAAGCATAGGAATGAAAGCGTCGAAACGGCGTTCAGGAAGTGCTGTACTTGAGAGGGCATGGTAAGGTGTAGGAAAAGGTCGACAATCGCTGGGTTTATTCTTCACAAATGAAGGGAAAGGTTGACGACTTATGTGAAGCGCGGCTTATAGCTTATACACTGACGTTATAAGTAACAATCATGTCATCAGGTCCAGCTTAGTAGTTTCACTGCACTGCTGCCCGACTATGTTCATCACAGGATGTAAATATGTCTTAGATGTTAAATAACAAGCAGTTATCAATTTAGCGGTGTACGTGATTGCTACTGAGGCCTCAGTGGTCTGGCTTTCTTCCAACCTTCACATCAATAAACTATTAACACTAGTAGATCCCTTAGTTCCACGTTAAGTTCTTGCTGCTAGTCATCTCCACATCATCTTCATTTGTGATAACACGGCATCGGACAATCACGAGGATCTCCACCGGCAATCGAGCGGTCGGTAGAGTGTTGCTAGCCAGTGTGACCAATTCATCTTCTGCAGTGCTTATTTTAACATCTTCTCCGCTACGGCCTTGTCAGCTTGGAGTCCTAGGGTTGCTGGGATTGCTGGGGATTATGGGGGAATACGCACGCAGATGTCGCCCGTCGCCGTTTCAGCGGAGGCGATTCATTGGCTGGCTGTGACGACACGCCCGTTTTGTGCTTCGGGCCAGTCGGTGGAAGAGTCGGGGGCGGCATGTCCTTGGTGGTGTTGGCCAGGGCGAAGGTGCTGTGCTGAGATCCGTGGGCTGGTCCGTTTGCTTCGCGACCTGAAGACATGGCTGGCGTTGTTTTCCAAAGCGGCAAGATCGCGTTTACAGTCGGTGGCTACTTGCTGTATGGATGTGGATGATCCCACTGGAGAGGCGCAGGGCCAGGTTTTGAACTCGTCCGGTTGCGCAGATGCGTAAGCTTTCCTGAGAGTTATTTTTTCGTTTGCCTTTAGTCTTCGAACTGCCTCTCGCTCAGAACGTCATCTGCTTACACTGGATTACTTCAAAGCCTGTGTTTGTGAACGATGTCTGATTACATTATATTATCTGATTGTGGATGACTTCTCTCTTATTAACGGCAAGTTGGCGATGATTTACTTCAATAGAAACGTAGTTTCTCAGTCTCTCTTAGGGTGGCTCTTGGTTCACTCTTCGTTCCTCCTAGTTCGACCGAGACACGCATGAGTAAGCGGCTGAAATGGACGTCATTCCCGTCATCTGCCAGGCCCTAGGCGCCGACTCGACCCCTCTCGAAGGCTTGCAAGTCAACTTCTACACGTCGACGTTGCACTACCAGACCACGACGACGAGAGACGGGCGCATTCAGGAATGGATCCTCGTCTCCGGCGCCGGCCAGCCCCAGACCAGGATCCCTCAGCACGGACAGTCGAGATGTCGTATCCACTTCGAGCTCGCCTGGAATGACCAGTGTCCCATATGCCCAGGCGCGAGCGTCGACTTCCGCCTCTTCGACAATGTGATCTACTACATCACGATCTACGTCACCCATGGCGCCTTCAACATCTACTACGAGACGGGACCCAATCTCGCCAGTTCCATCCTGAGCGGGCAGTGGCCCACAAACAGGATTGCGGGCCAAACACAGCAAAGCAACGTGGCGATGGAGGAGACGACCTATCCGGTCTTGCATAAGCTGCAGACAAGTTTCAGCAACCCGCGAGCCACAGAACCGGTGTTGGTGGCGGGGGCAGGTTCAAACGCAACTCCACCGGGCGCTGCGGAGACCAGCCAACAGAACACACCATCTGCGGCGGAGACGGCGCCGAAACGGGGCAGGCGGCGCAAGGCGGCGGAGGAGTCCAAACAAGGCGAGCCCAAGAGGGGAAAGCGCCGCCGGACAGCACAAGCAGGATAGCTAGGTAGTGCTGAATGACAGACATAATCATGCGTGTAGATGGCTTTTCGCCGTCTTTCGACGCTTTCGCTGTATTGACGTGCAATGTTATCTCGCTGCCGTGAAACATAATCTATGCGTGCAATATGTTGGGCCTTAATGGGAATGTGTGCTTATACAGTGGGCCTCGGCTGAGCTTTTGGGGACTCGTTTGACTGTTTACATGCGTACAGTGGATCGCGAAACCGGTGTCTTACTTTGCAGGTCTATTGTGGTTAGTAAGCATGCTATGGCAGACTTTCTAAGGCTTAGGTGCATGGTATATGGCAGGGGCATCTTGGCCCAGACCCGCTACATCTTCGTGGCTGCCCGAAAACGGCTTTTTGCAGCGTTCAAGGTAAGCAAGGTAAGCTTCAACGCACGAGCAGAACGGGCCATGAAGACCTGGACGACCGTCGAAAGATAGGACGTCGCATTTCGCCCTGCATCTCTCTCAGTTTTAGGGGACTTCGACCGTGGATGCGGGCTCATTTCGCAACGGCGGCATTTCAGCAGCAGGCCCGCAAGCCGATTGGCTCTCGAGGCGCGGCAAGCACCAGAAGAAGTATTACAGGTGCCATAAGCTGCTTACTGCGCAGATGGAATGGAGGCTCAGATACACGATTATCTCTACAAAGTTGAATAGAAGTGAGACGCAGATAGTCATTGCTCACAAATGCTTAAAGCACCGTTACGTTGGCTGGGTGGAGATGAGCTGTCAGCGATCTCGTCAACAAGCCGGGTTCCCCGCACCCCTGTCTCTCGCCATGTGCGTAATCTATGGAGTGTA
>JABGMY010003746.1:0-25485 GCA_014705525.1 Colletotrichum sp. HC292
CGCTATTGGTTGGAAAAGTAGCTGAGTTTCTGTTGGTTGGCTGTGTCTCCAAACTGAAAGTACTATAGTCCAGTCGCACTCGATGGGATAGGGGGCAGATATTAACTTACAGTCGCGGGATAACTATACTATTTACTATTATAAATACCTAGTAGCAGCGCTTAAGCGCCTAAGGAATCTTATAGCTATAGTAAGGTGTTATTAAACATTAAGTAACGCATAAAAAAGCTACTTGGATAAACTTAGATAATAGGAATAAAACAAAAGAAACATACAACACCAGGTATTCGCTGATCGTCACCGACTCAACTACTAATCCGGCCCTCACTGGCTTATCTATGGGAGAGCAGACGGGATCCCGAGTTCTCCAGTGGGTATGGTCGTATGTGCTGAGACACGCGAGAAGAGACAAGAATAACGCTCCATCGCATCTCCCTCTACGTGCAGCGCATGGTCAGCTGAGAGCTGACGTTTGAAAACGGTCAACAGGCCCATCTTCTTGAGAATGCGCTTCTTCCTCGAGCACCAGTCGTTCTTTCGTGCATATGTTCCGCTGCGTCCCGCGCGAGATCTTTCCGTGTATCGTTTCTGCCTACTCAAGCCTCTTTGAACTCTACCTCCGTCGGCGAGACGAAGTTCTTCTCTTCTCGGCGGCGGACGTGGGCTCAACCTCGCGCGCTACAGGCCGTCGCCGTCATTGACTGGCTCGGCGGGAACATGTTCTCGGGCCACCCGCCGCATCTTCCCAAGACCGTGCTCCGTCTTTTCGGCACCTTAGACAGTCTCTGGGCCGGGGCCGGGCCGTTTCTCGACCGGCCGTGTTCAACCTCGGCGCTTCAGGATCAGGTGGACCCGCCCTTGACATGACCCGATGGCCCCACTCGGCGAAGACGGGCCGGCCCGTGCTGCTCCACGTCCGCGAGCTCCCTCACCATTACGGACCGCGGGTGGCGTCCGGCCGGGTGAACGCCGTCTGGTTTGCGCAACTCAGTGAGGCCGCATTTGCGAGGAATACGGTCATCACGACATTTGCCGAGGAGCTCGTCCGCGAGCTTTAGATCCCACAGACCAGGGCATTCATCATATCCCATCGAGTGCTGAGTGACGCCAAAAAAAAAGGGGGCCCATAATTGTGCCCATTTATTTCTCCACACGCCAACGGTACATACGTGGCCCGTCATTTTCGCTGATGTTACTTTCCATACATTTTACAGCAAAATTTGCATTTAGAGCAATGCGATGTCGAACTTTGACGTTTTTGACGACGACGACGCCGCCTCCGACGCCTCCGGAGCCTCCGGGGCCTCCGGAAGCTCCGTACTATCCCATATCACCGTCGCCGTCGAGCCGGAGGCCCTCCAAATCGCCTGCACTACCCACTGCAACCCGGAGCGGTGTGACGGAGCCACCTTCCGGCCTGATGAGGCTCCGGAGGCGGAGGCGGGCCAGCCGGGCTCTTTTATCCCGTTTGAAGTCCCGTATCGCGATGCTGAAGTACGGGAGTCACCGCCGACCCCACACGACCTTCTCCTCCGATATATCCCCCGAGATCTCGTTAATAACTGGGCAAAGTGGACCAACGCGGCGCCGGCGCCGGCGCCGCAAAAGAAGCACTCTCGGAGCTACAAATGGAGGCCTACTTCGCCTGATGAGATCTATCTCTTCCTAGGCATTTTAATTTATATGGGATCTCACGATGAAATCAAAATATCAAGATATTGGGCTTCTGACGCGTCGAAAGAAGACCCCATCCACCGCTTTACCCGATTTATCTCCCGGGACCGCTTCCAGATTCTTCTCCGCCGGCTCCATATATTCGACCCGGCTCAGTTTACGGCATATAGAGCCTCGGGCCCCGACGCGGCAATGCCGAAAGTTTACCGGCAAGTTAATAAGTGGTCCAATCACATACAAGAGACCGGAGATACGCTCTACCGGCCCGGGTTGGACCTCACGGTCGATGAGGCCATGGTCCGCTTTACGGGCCGGAGCCTTGAGACGACGACGATACCAACGAAGCCGATACCGACCGGCTTTAAGATATGGATACTTGCCCAATCGGGATATTGTCTCCGATGGCTTTGGCACGTACACGGCAAGGGGGCATACGGACTTGTGCCCCAGGCCCGGCCGGCGCCGGACGACGAAGAGGCTAAGCGAGCGGCGCTGACTCCGACCCAGCGGGTCGTTACGACCCTTCTCGGCCTTCTGCCTGGCGCTGGCTACCACGTATATCTAGATAATCTATTCGCCTCCATGCGGCTCCTCTGGGCTCTCTGGAACCAAAAGACTGGGGCCACTGGAACCTGCCGGAAGAATAGCGGCATTGACGCCGTACTTATTGCCCAAAAGGAGGACGAGGGTAAAGGTATCCCTTGGGGCAAGATCACGTGTATCCCAACCTCTGATGGCGCAGTATGTTACCTAGAGCATTGTTTATATGTGATTTTAGTTGTTCAGAAGCTTACGTTGCATTGAACAGATTAACCAGTTTGCCTGGAAGGATAATGCTCTTATTCTCTTTATTATAATAGTCTTCCGAGAGACCTCCGAAGTCGTCTGGAACCGGCGCCGGCCCGCCGGAGTTTCTGCCGCAAAAAAGGAGGCCCGGAGGGTCTTCATCCCCGACGTCCGGAAGGATCTTCCGATACCTACGGCAATAGATCAGTATAACCACCGGATGAACGGCGTCGATACTTCCGATTAAATGCGGGCTTATTATCCATACGGTCGACCAATAAGAAGAGGGGGCTAGCAGGCTATTTCTTGGAACTTCCTGCTTGAAGTGTGCGTTGTGAATAGCTTCTTTTTATAGCTATGGGGCCAGCTGGAGTGGCAAAGAGTTACGAGCCAGGCCTAATGGCGTAGACTGCTTTCTGCCCACCTTATTCAGCACTTTGGAACACGGGCAGAAGCTCGTCAACTCTTAAGGCCGCTGAGGGCAACAGATAGACAGAGGGACGATATTCCCTGGCAGCACCACCTATTCGGTAGTAGGAGGGTAAATTCGCCTTGTGTTGCCTGTAGTAGCCTCTTTATCCGTAAAAGGAAGGCGCCACTAGGCGAGACGACTGGGAATAGCTTCAATTGGCGAATGCCGCGTAAGTACTCACGGCGAGGGTGCTTAACTTACGACGTTTCACTTTGTACCAAAGGGGATTATTGATACCTCTTTCATAACCAGAATATATAGTAAATAGAGGTACCAGTTATCAATTTATATAATTGGGCAACAGTATTAAGTCAGTAGCCCCTTATTGGCCCTACCCCTCATGAGGGGAAACTGGCGTCACTCAGCACTCAATGGGATAACAGCGCCCGTCGCTCATACAGCCGCTGTGAAGGTCCATGAAATGCTTCATGAGGAGGCACCTAGGATACTTGGTTCTGATGATAGGTTCGACATTAGTCCGACGATCTCCTGTTAAGTATTACTAGAGGGCAGCGTCATATCATCCACGCATAGACTGATGTATGGAATGACCGAGAAGGAATATTAGCATTGCCAGAAACTCTCGTGGTCAATGTGAAAGAATTACAGCTCTCGAGGCTAGTTCAGAGGCAATGAGTGGATTGTGATGGCTCGTAGGGTTAAGTCTAGATACAAGACGTGGCGCAAAGAACAGGAAAGAAGGATCGCGCTGCGCGACTGCGCGTCGCCGCAAGAAAAGCGGTCATCATAACTCTGATTAAGTTGCTGCCTCATATTTTAGAGCCTTCTTAAAGCTCGCTTTTGAAGTTTCTACAGTTTTAAGCTAAGAAGATGAGGGTCGGGTGACCTTCTCTAATATTGGGGCTAGGGTCGACTTGCTGGTAATCTTGCCACTGCTCTCACATCACCAATTTCGCCCTCATCGGAAATTAGCACCAATGGCTACCCTACTCCACCACAACCGCTTCTAGCTTCCCGCCCCGTCTGCATACGCCGAACATACCTTGAATCAAAGCACGGGTGGCGGACTTGATTTGCCCTGGGAAAACACTTGACACTGCCGCAAAGAAAACCACCAATCCAACGTGCCATTCAGCTGCACATCAATCCAGGAGAGTTTGCTAGTTATTTCTGGTTCCGCAAGTGATACGGCAGACACGAACGGCCTTTTGTCATGTGTAGAGAAGCCAAGCCACAGCTTTTGATGGCTATGTACCGAGATCGGGTTATCCAATCTATCCAGGCGAAGCTGACCAACACAAGACTGTTGACCCTTGGGGAATTTAAGAAGTAACCCAGTGATATGTAGTCTGCTGCGTACATAGCGCTGGCATGGCACGATCTCATTGACACCCTTGAGACTGGCTGTAGAATAGAAGTAAGACTCGAAAAAGGCCGCCTTGGGATGTCGAGGTAATGTTTGAGCGAGAACAAGTGCGTCTGAACGAGGGGCTGGTTCAAGAGTTTCAAAAGCTGTATTGCGTATCCCCAGCGGAGAGTGCTCAAAGAAGAGCCGGCTGCCCCTGTTTTGATATGGGAGATCGACCAGGGTTAACTGAGTTGTCGACCGAGCCTGGGGTTGAAGACCAAAAATGGTAACACGGCTGTGAGTCGTCGTAAACTAGGTAAAATTTAGTGGCCTTTCTTTGAGATAAATCAGCACTTGTATCGCTTACGATCAAAGTTGACTGTTGTCTAGGTTGGGTACATTTCCAAATTTCGGATATCTTTTCCCCTTCCTGGAGGGGGAAATAAACCCAAACCCCTCCTTCATGACCGTTGTAAAAAGTGACATCTTCTCCTGCGATATGGGCGTGCAATGACATGATGCCCATATTCCAGTGAGCTGAGTAGCCGATCACGCCCGGTTCGTTGCATACTAGCATTGACAGCTGAGTCGGTATCGGACTCGGCAGTAGTTGAACCGACCGAACGGGCCCTGGTGGAGGAGTGGACCACAATGGGCGTATCAAGCCAGGCCCGGTATCTTCGGTTGCTAGCTCGATGGCACGAAGCTTGACACCCTGCGACTTGTTATTGTTGTAATGGATGAGGGAGCAGAGCACTCACATCGGTTCGGGTGATCACTGATTGGTCGCGGTCACACAGTTGAACCACCCTCCACCATATGTCCTCAAGTCTCTCAGCCGCCTGGGGCTGGGCAGAGTTGCCAAAGATTATCTGCACCACACCGAGATAGTTCTCGGCAGTGAGAACGTAATCAACAGGCTGGCCAGGGTCGGGGGTGAAGACACATTCCGCATGGTCATCATCGGGCGAATTGCTCAGGGATGAAATGTATCTCACTCCCTCAAAATCGATGAAATGCGCCCAGATTTCTGCTGAGAGGCGAATGCGGGAACTGCCATTGCTCGCGTTCAACAGCTGCATATTCGATATTATGATCGCGATACCTCTGCAGCAGGGCTCAAATGACTGGGTACTTTGAAAGAAAAGGGTTCATGACGACGAAAGGACCGATTTTGGGTGTACGTAATTGTGAGCTATATCATAGGGCAAGTGAAGAATAAAGACTGGTCGCTAGACGAGCAAGCGCCTTCAAGTTTCGTCAACGGAGAACAAGCAGCTTTTATAGACAGATGTGCCAGGCGTCCTTTGCTGTCCCACAGGATGTACAACTGATATTGATACATGATGTACCAATTCACATGAGGTGAGGGTTGTCACCACAGCGGCCGAGGGCCGTCGTCTCTTTACCTGGGCCATTGGCAGCTTCCCGTGAAGATCGGGCAATGAGTGCACCAGAGATGCGGTTCATGAACTGTGGTATGATTGGCTGAGATTCAACATACGGCTACTGCCTTTGGCCCACTCACATGAGGTGCGCTCTCCCCGGTCCGCAAAAGACAGTGCACAGAGCAGGGGCTTTAACGTAGGGTGTGAATAGCCACTAAATAAACTTAAGCTTAGACTGTGGGTGCCCAAGCTACTAGTGTCAGCGGAAACATCGGATGTCCCCATACTGCGCCTTATGGAGATATTGTTATTATAGTGATATATTACGTTGTTGCACTCAATTAAAGTGGGGCTGGTAGATGCGTGGTAATTTAATAGGCTGGCCTTGGTCACACTTTGACTTTCGTTTTTGCTCGCTCTAGTGCTCACATTTTTTTTCTCAATCCTGCACATACTTTTGCATGCCCGTGTGCCTAAGTCTTTTCACGCAAATCTGCACACACCTTTGCCAGCGTTTCCCCTCTGACAGTAACTTTTGCTTCTGTTTCCTTTGCATAGTCATGGCTGCCTCGTCGGTAAAGGCGAGTGTTGACGACGAATCGTGTCTGCTGCTATTCGCATGTCATCCCCCGGAACAGCATGCTCGTTTGTTGCAATCAGCCCAGCACTTGCAGGTCATTCGAAATGCCTTAAACATAGCAAAGATAAAGCTAGGGTCATGGAAATGTAGAGACATAAGACAGAAGCCACGCATTCATTTCCGCGATACTATTCAAAAGGCTGTCAAGCAAGAGCCCAACTACCGGGCCATCTTAACTGTTGTCAGCGGCGAGCCCTGCAAGCAGTGCGTCGACATTACGATTTTAATTTGCTTTGCCTTGGCGGAAAAACACATCAAAAACGTCGAATCTTTTGACACAATATTCCCAGCGTGTCTTACATAATGCGACTCGGTTTTGAGGCATTTGGACTTTTTTTATATTCCCTTTCCCTTTCTCCCTTTCTTTTCACGCAGGCGAGCATCTCAGACCACCGAACCGGTCCGAGACCGTTGCTCAGCGCTTGTTACCCTCTTTGCAAATCATCTCCAGGTAGCGTTTCATTCTGTTGCTTTTGTGTTCCCATGAGTAAAGAGTGCTGTAGCTACACTGTTGAGCCCATAGCCTTCTCCTTGATCTGTATCTCCCGTTTTCCATACCTTATCCTGACGCTTAACCTCTCTTCCACTCCATGTAACGCTCTTTGCTAGAAACTCCTCCTCCCATAAGGCGGTCAAACTCCTCCTGAGCGCCGGTCTGTCCTGGTCGTGGCTTTAACCTGAACGGCCACTTCTCGGTCACAGTGTGGGTTCCCTTAATCGCGGCCCCGACGAGCTGAGCGCTCTGGGAGAGCATAAGGTTCGTGGCGTGTCTTGTGCGTAGTTAGCACATATCACAACCACCAAACAGCACTACCACGCGACTTACTGGTCAAAAATGTGGTCGTAGGTTGTGACGCAATCCCGAGCGGCTATGATTTTGAAGATCGTGGTGCTGCTGTAATCAAGTGATCCTCCTGTAAGCGAGAGGTACTTGCAGATGCGCTTCATCACTAGGCCATTCGCCGTCATCTCTACAAGTGTGTCCGTTTTAGTGATGTTCTCATCCACGGCGTTCATGAACAGTGTGATCAGCGTTGCGTGGGGTTTGACGAGAGGGCTCTGAAGGAGAGAAATCATCAGGTTGAGGGTGTGATGGATTCCGAGATATCCGGCGTCCGAGATATTGGAGACCTATGTGTTAGATATTAGCTTACTTCCATCATAGTGCAGATGTCAATGCCCACTTACCTCGATCCGGCTAAAGGAGCTGTTCTTGAGAAACTTGGGGAGAGTAGACGCGTCCATGTGGAACAGTCTGAATGAGATCTGCGAACTTGAGAGACGGCGTAGAAATGCGTGAAGTACCGTGCGAAGGCTGATGAAGAGCTTGCCGTAGATGTCGGCAGTCGCAGGGCCGGTTGAAGCCTCTTGGACTTCCTTGGCATACCATCCGTTAAGGGGGTCGGCACTGTCGTACATAGGCCAGCTCGCTTCATGGTAGAAGGTTCTGAAGCTTGTCAGCTATCCCATCGACTGCCACTGGACTGCAGTACTTCATCTGTGGGGTAGCAGCCAATAAACAGAAGGTGGGGACCTTTCTCTAACCAATAGAAAATTTTGTGGTTGAGATTAAGCGGGTTTGAGTTGGAGAAAACTGGAGCAGGTTTGTACTGCAGTCCAGTGGCAGTCGATGGGATATTTTCTGTTCTACTGGTGGAGGAAACTGCTGCTCACGGGTTGGGGTGCTGAAAGTTGTCATGTGGAGCTCCGAACGGAAGCAGAAGTTCGTCCTCACGGAAGCGCATTAAGGCGATTCTTTGGGACGGGGACTGGAGCAGAAAATGCCGATCACGGTAATCCTTCCTGCCCTTGGCAAGGGTGACGACTTTGCGAATCTCATTTGCCCGCTCAGTCGTCAGACCCTTTGGGGTATCCGTGGCTTCTCGCTGCGACCGCACGAAAGAGAATAAGGAGATCGCGGGAGGTGCCATGCCTGCCGCGCCGAAAAGCAACTAGTCGCCTATTTCACTAGCAAGCATCTTCTCCGCGAAAACGTCGAAGATGTAATTGGTTTGGGAAAGGTCGGCGTCGACGAGCTCGCAGAAGACATTGCGAGACGGCGGCAGGTAAGCCGACACCGTAGAGAGACATTCAACATGTTGAGCCTTAAGCCACTCTGCGTCATGGAGTGATCATGACAAGCCGGCCTATTTGTAACGACTGTTGGGATTTCTTAGGTCATGTGAACCGATTATACGGGTTGAGAATCAAGCTGTGTCACAGCTGTTTTAATAACGGGTGCAACACGTGTTCATAGGGTGTCTTCGTGTAAGTCTTTTGCAGTCTTCGATGGGGTACGTTACGTGAAGAGTGTGTGATGTAACAGTAATCGAGCAAGCAACTAAATGCGTGCTTCCACGTCCTATTCCACACTGTGGATTAAACAAGTACTCTTGGATTGCTCTCGAGCGCCCCCGCAAGACGCTTGCCGCTGGACGTGTATCAATCCAGCGATACTGCTTGTCCAGCACCACCGTACTACCTGGGTGTTTCATTCTGGCCCGCTGTCCCATCATTCCTACCACAGGCCATTGCTTGTCCGCTACACGCTCCGCGACCTCTCCGTGTGACGAGCCGCCCTTTGGGTTCAGATGAGGGACTTGATGCCTATTGGGGATTGCGCCTGTCCGCATCGTCGATCCTCGCGTGGTCCCTGGCGTCCTCGGTGACGTTGTGGGTGCGCGCTGCATTGCTATCGTATGGGGCGTATTTACCGCTAAGGCACGTTGGTCTTTAACAATCATCAAGGAGCAGCATCGTGTGTATATGTGCCGGCCCGCAAGCCTTAGCGACTGCAAGTGGTCGGCTCGTAAGATGACGGTTAAAATCCCTCAGAACCGTTGGCTTCTGGCCCAAAACCTCGCATCATGGTCACGCCGACCAGAGATAGTCGTGGTGGTGTGATAGGGTTGCGGGTGTGGGTGGAGAATTAAAGGGCTTGCGCTTGGGAATCCGTTCATTAAATGCTGCTGGGATTTTTCACCAGAGTGCATGAATGCGGACCGTGTACGGGCTTCGAGTGTAGGACGGCAACCTGATGATGAGCCATCTTATGTTTCTGTGAGGGCAGGTATGACTGGTTGGTCGCAGGATGACCGAATCGTCTTTGGAGACCTCCCTCCAGACACTTGGATGCATGGTTGTTTTCCGATATCTCCCACGTCGTGCTAGATTTCACCGGATAACAGTGATTTGCTCGCTTCGAGGGCCAGTTGACGACGCGCTTCATTGCGAACTTCGTTCAGCTTCATGCCCTGAAACTGCCGGTTGTATTGCACTTGGTTATGTTCGACCCTGCCAGGAATTCCGTCGTGTCCCGTTTCGAGATAATGGCCTAGCTGGAGGGAGAACGCGCCTTTCTTGTCGAACTTGCAGTAAACCGACCGCTTGGAGCCACTGCGATCTACAGCGCTCCCAACTTTTATGGATGCCTGCTTGACGCGGGGGGAGGTCTTTTTCAGCCCTCCCGCGCGACTCTGGGCCTTGCTACATCGGCGAGATATAGTCGGTTTAGCGCAGTAAGGCCGGCCGCTCTTTCTATCGGTTCGTCGTCGGTCGCCACGTCCGGATGGTCGTCGGGAGACAACTGACATCTTGTTAGTTCAAAGCCTAGAGACGCGATTCGTACTTACAGGCCGGTTGCTTCACGTGAGTCTTCATGGCTTCTGGGATGTTGCTGGCTCTGTTAGCTATGCGGGGGGAGCCACCGAGCGAAAACCTGTTCCTCATCCTCAGGCACTAAGCTGCGTGCCCCTGTACCGCGTTTAGGCTGGTCACTAGCAGCATAATGAATGAGGAATAAGTGTGGTTGTACTGCTTAGAGTAATCTGCTGGTCCTGCAGTAGGTCAAACGACTGGGGTTTATCCTGTGTAAGGCAATCCTGGCCTGTATATGTAGTTAACTACTGATGACTTTACGCGGCGAGTTTTATATAAGCGAGAAAATCCATTGTCAAAGTGCTTCCCGCGCCCCCATACATACCGGCCTGGAGGAGACCTTCGCATAGACTCATATGTGCTTAGCTCCACACTTGGTGCAACCTATCGATTCAATAATAGACCTTTGCGTTTGCATGCTACCAATCCCCCGCCACACTTCGGCTGAACCAGACTTTGCGTTCTATTCTGTTCCGTGGGATGAGCGGCATCTTAAATCACGCTGAAAGCGACGCTTGCAATGTTGGAACTGGGAGAAACACCATATTGAGGATTGGTGAAGAGACACGGCGAGAGGAATGATCACGGTCGCGGCAGTTTTTCTCCTTCTACGTCGGGGTTAGGTCACTGCCGTACAATCGCAAATCAAAAATAGCTTAAATAATATCAGCTACACTATACACAAATCAACCCACACAGAGAAAAGCTCCATAACACAGCTGTCGTGCACAGTGCAGTGCTCACATACATAGTCAAGTGAAAAAATATCAGCTTAACATGCTTTGCGTGCTGTATCCTCTGCGCGACAGGGCCTCAGTTGGCTGAAAAGTGCCCCAACCGTCTCTCCGGCAAGCGGTGGTCCCCAAAGTCCCACGCGAACCGAACAGGCAGTTGAGGCCGGGCTCCCATGAAAACCTCAGCTGAACCGGCACTGACCAATCTGTTTTGATGAATGTGTCGAGTAGCAGACGTCACTGTCCCCGATGCAGCGGTTGCGAGTCTCGGTTGCACAGAATGCTTACTGGCAAGATAGAGCAAGCGACGTCGACGCTTGCCCTTAGCCGACGACTGCACGTTGCGCACTGGCCCTGACTCGTTGTCTGCCTTAATAGTCCTTGGGGTATTGACCTCATTGAGGGGTGGAGCTCTCGGCCGCCTTACTGGGACTGAGCTCTGGGCAACAGCACCAACAGTAGATAAGCCCTGCTGTTCGGCGACGCGGTTTGCGCGGCCGAACAGATGGACTTTGCTAGCAGCAGTCTTCACGCCGTTTTTAGTTGAAAAAGCCGAGTTGCTTGGATAAATTCGATTGTTGGTGCCGACATCAGGACGAACTCCTGTTTCATGAGTCGTCCGATGCGTAGCTTCGCCCAGAGGCTTCGTCTTCGGGCAGTCCACCTCGGAGGCCGGTTGGCCGATGCGGCACAGAGCGACAGCGGCCTCCATCACGGCGCCCTTCTCGCACGTCTCCGCCGTAATCTCGTTTTGCACAGGGGAAGGAGGGGTAATGGCTCCCTGTCCGCTGAAGGCGCTCCGGGCATCATCACGCGCGATGACAGGAGGCACACCATCTAGGAGGATCGCCAACTAGACCGAAATGTGTCAGCTTTTAAAGTGGTCTTTCCCCAAGCATCCAGCTCACATGTCGGTTCACGTCTGGAATGCCTTGTCCTTCGGGGACGTGGACAGCACCGTCAAATTGTCCAGCAATCGGGTCGTAGTAAAGGACGAAGGAAAATGCGCCAGCCTTCTGGCCCAGTCGGAGCGCTTGCCGCTTGACGCTGTCACCAAATCCTCGGACTCTGGTGTCGATGTCCTCATCGGATATGGATGTCTGTGCCAAAGATGCCATGATGATCTAGTGCTAGAAGTGCGGAAAGAGTGTGTTGAGTTGTCAGTTTCAATGGTGTGTACGCGACATCGTCTCGACTTTGACTCCTTGAAATACAGCTTGAGTCTATAGAGCCAAAACTGGCTGTTGTTGGTGTGCATTGAGATACCTTGCTTGCGCCAAAAACGCCGTCGAGCTGTTTCGTTGTGAGGTCAGTCTGGATCACAGCTATTCTCCAACAAGGTCTCTGTTCTTGGACTCGTTCCTGCCACACGCTGGCTTATCCCGCAGCGAGAGCCAGAAGGGGCTCTTACAACGTTCATTCTGAACAGGCATCCACCCTCCCATAGGATCTAGGCCTTCAACCCTGTAGAGTAGCCCAAGTTGAAAATCAGATCTAGACTTTTGGTGGCTCCAGAAAGGGTGCAATGCTGTTGACAGCCCATGCTCGCATGACTCATATTGAGCAGATCCTGTAGCAGTTCATTCTGGCTTAACCAGCGAACAAGGTAGGCAGACCCTGCTTCAGCCGTGATCGTACCGATCGCTCCCGTTTCCCCAGCCCGTACCCTCAGTGTCCCCTTCTGCCTCCGCCTCCGCCTACCCGGGTGCGACCTCTCACCGACCGCATCAAGTTAATTGGATTTGAAAACAACAAGTTATAAGTTACTTATTCATTCCAATATTGCTTTATTTGCTTCTGGGATCATAGACCTTTTCAATCACTTACTGTTTCTAGAGGCGATTATATATAACTATGCTATGGTTTGAACTTCTTGGGTCATAACTAAATCTATATACCGTAAAAGTTACGTCGTCAACGCTCTTGATTTCCTATACCCTACTTGCTGAGACCGCTTGTGGCTACATAAAGTCCTCTACAGACGGAACTCGAAATGAAAGCATACATTCATGCCAAACCCGCGCGTACTGTTAGTGCGATGCTAAAGGAGGGTTCCAGTTCCCGCGGTTTGCCGCCGCGCGCTGGGGTGGATTAGCTATACGCTAATCAGACCATTAACAACGCACATTTTTCCCTCAAATCGAGCCGAAGATTATTCAACCTAATAAACCGCCGACGGTTTGATATCGCCCTCCGCAGGCCAGATAAAGACTTCAATGGACGAAGCAGAGGTTCTATCTAGCCTCCCGAAGGAGATGGGTTCTTTCCTGATGCCAGCGTTACTCCCAGGCCCTATTCATCACTATCGACCGACTTTTCGACTTCGGTCTCTCAACAATATCCCCCAAAACGAACGAAGAACCCCCCGAAGAGTTAAGCTGTGTCTCTATCCGTCGTAGAGCCTAGCGGATAGGACGGACAGGGATAAGCTGTACCCCCCTCTTGCCGGTCAAACGGACAGCCGCCTAATACCAACGAGACACTACAACCACGAAGAGTGCTCCGAAGCGCTACACTTATTTTCTGAAGGAGGAGCTGTACTAGGAAGCCGTTTAAGTTGCTGGTGAATCGTGGCCACTTACGTAAGGAGCTCGCAACACGGGGGACTGGTATGGTGAACTATCGCTAGGGTATATCGTGGGAAACCTTCGGCTAGGTGTGGGTAAACGCTCTATTAGGTGGTAGGTGAAGCCAGCCTGGAGGCCTATCATATAGTGGTCACGGGCAAAAGGCGTGAAATTCTCTGCCAATAGGCCTGACTGGTAGGATATCTCTGGTAGCCCTATACGCCGAATGCCCCTCGGGAGGCCAGCCACGGCGTAATACAACACACACACACACACACGCACGCACTCAGGCCAAACCCAAGGTTTTGAGACCTTTCTTACAGGTACCCCTTTTACAGCCTTCGCAGAGGTCACCTGGATGTGGAGGAGTAGGCTTTTCCATATATACTGGACGCTGCATTCTAACACCCGCCCATTTCTTCAGCCGATAAGCTACTCGCTCAACATAACAATCTTTGTCGATAGTGAAACTCCCGAGTTGTTTGCAGGCTCTGCATGCCTGGTTGTACACAATTGTGTTGTAGCCGTTGTCTGGATATCCTCTGATATTAATAGCCACTTGCCCACTAATCCAGGACTTCTTGGAGCAAGAGTCGTTATCGCAAGTGAATCTTCCCATTACCGAGGTTGAGTAGAAGTTGTTGGAGACTTTTTTGCTTTTCTTCCCAACCCATATGGCGATAATGTGATCGGAGACGGCGCTGGCAACGTCCTCGTGAAGGTCTGAGAACGTAAAAGTGGCCTTCGTCATACCACTAGATTTGACAGAATTTTTCTTCATTATTTGATCAAAAGGAAGTTGTTTTAGATGAGGTTGGGTCGATTCAGTTGACCGAATATTGGGTGTGCGGGAAGGGTGTTCTGTGAAGTTGGAGAGTGAAGTGCGACGATATGGCGGGTGATTGATGAATTAATAGACGTCGCATACTCTGGGGTGGAATGATGGTTTGATGGATGAGTTGGGAGACATGTATTGGGCGCGGGAAGTGCAAGATCCAAGACTTAGGCACCCCGAAAAGGAATTGATTCGCTAGCGCGTATGTTGGAGGCCGACTGAGCTATTCTATTTATACTCACCACGATAAGTATTTATAGAACATTGGAGGGAATGGATTGACTGGCTCGTAACCGTCTTCTTCCAAACGTCACCAATCAAATCAGACTCGCCATTCTGATACTTTACATAGCACGTTGAAACAAGCGGCACAATCGTCCTGTGGCTAGTTTTTAGGTGGGCTGCTTTGCTTTGAAAGAGCCCGTGGTTACATGGTCCTATGCCCTAGAGTTAAGACTTTGTGACGATCTCCACCTTTGGAAACGAAGCCTCCCCCACGATGACACAATTAAGCACCCAAGAACCGACCCGTATGCAAGTTTGCCTCATATTATTATATCGTAATGCTAAAGTACACGACCGGTCATGAAATCCTCAAGACGCAGGCGACACCCGCCCTGCAGCCGCCCAGATAATTGCAGATGAGAAACTCGACAACACACTTGTCGATAAAACGATCTTCATCACCAGCGCAGATCAAAGTATCGTTCTCCAGATAGCCCGCGCGTATGACTGCGATAGGGACATACCAGGTGATCCGGGCCATCCAGACTTTGGCAGCATGGTGCGCAAACGAGTACTGGGCTTGGTTCAGGGTGAACGTGCTCGAACTGGATGAAGAAAACGGGTGAAGGATACCCTGATTTTTGGTCTCGCAGCACATTCTCATTCGGCCCTTGCTCGGTGGTACGGTATTGAGGATGGCAGTCGGGCAACTGATTGCTCGCCCAGCACGGTTCTGCCGCCCTCATTGACCCTACTGCGAAGTTCTCTAGTAGCTCTAGGGGAAACGAATGGCTGAGGGGCTCAATGGCAATGCCGTTGGCGTGGATCTACCTGCGCCCTTGGATATCATCTCACATGCTTTCGCTGCCCGCATCCGAGCAGCACCGGCAATTGCCATCGCCATCACTTTCTCCAACTCCAATACTCCCTCACGCCTCCTATTCAGCCGTCAAGTCCAATTTACCCACTCCCGCTCCAAGACCAAGGCGCAAGAGAAGGGCAGGTCACAAGTCGCGGCAGCTGCAAGATGCTCACGCGTCATCTATGGCATTCCTTCTATTCAGTCTCGTGTCCGCCAGGTTTCAAGGGGTCTAAAAGTTGAGCATTCATTACAGCGTGTGCCTCACCATCAATTATTCGCAAGCCAGCTGGAGTATACCACAGTTCGGAACGAGATGGGGGCAGGGTTCTCGGAGAAGCAGAAAGGCTGCCAAAGAAAACGTCATCATCAGTGTTATGGTCAAATCTGGAGGGCGCGGAGATGGGTTAATCGTAGGTCAGCGACGTATGGCTTGGCTAGTGACAGCTTCACAGTCCGATGAAACCGCGAAAGCAACGGGAGAGAAAGCTTCTGAGTATTATCAACCCCAAGACGCAGCAGCTATCGCCGTACTCAACTGCGCTTCAGGCTCGCCTTGATCTCGCGCTTGGGGTCATGTCGAGTGATGTAATCGACAAGAAGCACTGGATTCATCCTGCGAACCTTGGCGGCGGGTTCCCATGTTGTTTCGGCGTCAGACGGCGGATACCCGACCCACTGTATCTTCAGCATCGAGTCCGCATCGTGGGCGAGGATGTTCAGGATGTGGTAGAAGTCGGAACCAACGGTGACTTGTCTGGGCTGGCCAAAGGACGCCCAGTAGTTGTAGAGCTTTTCTGACGATTTGTGCTGGATGAGAGATTCGGGGACGAGCCGGTTGGTCTTGTATAGATCGCTTGCGCGGTGCGTGATGAGGAGTACGGACTTCGTGGAAGGGTCGAATCGCCAACCGACAATGTCGTCGGTCTCGGAAAAGTCTGGTTGATGAGTGCGGGTAGTTGAGTTTGCATGGAAAGTTCTAGGTTGGTGATGTGCAAACCTGTTGACTCAGAGAGGGCCAAGAAGTCGTAGATAGCACAGTCTGCTATCCGTGATTTTGAACCCGACTTCTTGGTCGCAGGCTTTCGTGACCGACTGTTTGCTACGTGTTGGATGCGTCGGTTTGCTGCTGCGCTACGAGTTTGAGACTTGGGTGATGTTGTTGTTGTTGCTGCTGCTGCCCTGTCCCTGGCTCTGGGACTCTTTGTCAATGGTGTAGTGATGTCGCCCGAGAATTTCAGCGTAACCTTGGACACTGGTGCGCTCTTCACCGGGGTGCTCTTGGTTGATGTCGTCATCTTGAGTGTTGAAGTGCTCCTGGTGGACCTGACCGAAGAGCTGTCTCGGCGCGGGTATGTTCGCAAAGAACGCCGGCGCTTGGGGGTGATGACCGAGGCCATTTGATGCGGATTCGTGGTTGGGATTCGTGGCGATACGACGCGATGGCGGAAAGGGGACGCGTTTGTTGGAAATAACTCGGCGGCGACAGAAACTTTCGCCCAATGGTCGCTTATCTCCGCGGTGATAAGATCGCATGCCAATATGAGCTCGTATGACGTCATGGCACCTTTCATTTCAACTGTCAGAATGGCCACGCGTAGAACGACGCACATATGCAAGCTTCAAAAAGTGGACAGGCTAAGATCACTACAGAGGAGTATGCATAACTACAAGATTTTTTGGCAAACACGCGCAGATAAGAACGTCTACATAAACAAGTCTCATTGTCACGAATTATGGCGCGCGCGCGCGCGTTCCGATCTCGGCAACTGACGACCGACGACCGATAACAATCTTAAGAGCTTAGCATGAAGTCAATTGGACTTCGAGTCACGTTCGGCTAGTGTTGGTCAACGCTCGGCCTCCGAGATGATGACCGACCAAAATACCATCATCTTCGATCCCGCCATATCGGAATGCGAGCCGATTACCGCTTGGTCTCCAATCCGTCGCCGGAGCACACATCTGCCGCTCAGTGAAGCCCACAAGGCAACAAACTCCAAAGTGCTCGGCAGAGTTTCAACTGATACACCATTCCATACGGTACCTCTTGAGGAGTTCCGTCGTCTGGTACCGGCCCGGTCTGATTTGGTCAAGGTTTACATGTCGCGCAGCGGGCACTACGATGGCGCATCGGCCAGGGCCGCAACAAGTCGTGCGGCGTCGATTCTCGACTTGACCTCAGGCTCGAGCATCTTGTCCACGAGACCTTCCACTACGTCTGAAGGCTCCAATTTCTCCTTGGCCTGCTGGATAACGTCCAGCCACTTCATCATCCGCAGACGCGCATCGCTGTTCTCGACCGTCACGTCCCGGATGAGCCAGCCTCTCGCGGCCCTCTCCGGCAACTTCATCCTGCCGCATACGTAGAGCATGGTCACCCCAAGCGCCCATACGTCCCCCGGCGCACCTCTAGTCTGCCTGGTGACGAGATCGGGCGGGATGTACCACGGCGTGCCCCCGAGCATCGCCGGCGCGTCCAAGGCCGTGGCCAGCCCGAAATCCAAAAGGACGGCCCCGCGCTCCGGCGAGTAGGCAATGTTGGCGGGCTTGATGTCGTTGTGGACGAAGCCGCGACTGACCAGGTACGACAAGGCGGACGCGACGTCGCGGAGGATCGTGCGGAATTCGTGGGGTGCCAGGGGCGAGGATTCGCCGCGGCTGAGTGATCCCGGGAGACGCTCCACGTACATGGCGAAGAGACGGCCGTCGAAAGATCTGAGTGAGATAATGTTCGCCTGCGAGCCGTTAGAATCGGGCCAACGGCATCTGTCGGGCTTCAGTGGCCGGGTACGTGATGTAACTTCTCCAGAACGGTCTTCTGCTGCCAGCTCCGGGCGCACTTGACCAGGTCGACGGCCGTCTTGCCGGTGTATTTGATGACCTTCGCGACAACGTTCCCGGGAAGCCTCGAGTGACGTCCTGTAAAAAGGCTCGCGGAAGGGGTTTCGGCGATTCTTTCGAGACGACGCAGCTCGTAAGCGGCCCAATCTCCGCCTACTTGTTCATCTACGGGGTCGCTGTCACTCTTGCCGTTTTCTGGGCCTCGGATGACGGCTACCTCTCCACGGGTAAGGTCCAAGAGAGGCGTGCCTTCGCTGCGCACGAGATCCCTGGCCGCTGTGCGGACGATCGAGGCCGTCTCGGCCCCGGAGTCTACCGGGTCATCCAGGGCTGCTGCGAGCAGGATCTCCGTGACGTCGCCGTCTTGTCTCCGTTTCTTCAGTGTCACGTCCTCATCACCAGCAGCCTGCCTCTTCCTGGAGCTTGCCGTTAGAGAAAGGGAGGGGGGCTCGTGTATGGTAACGGTGAATCGTCTGCGCAGGATGAGAAAATCCACGAGAACCTGGTCAGCAGAGCCTCCGCCATGATCTAGTGATATTCTCCACGTCCCGGGCTGAACCACATGAGCCGTGTCGATACGTAGACGGGTGCGGGAATGATCGGGGCAGAGGCCCGTTAGGAAGACGTTGGCGATAGACTTATTCACAATCACGCAGTCGTCGCTAGCTGGGTCATAGTAGATTTGACAAGTCAACCTCGATTGGATGAAGCGGGGCGGCGGCGGATGGCTGGGGTGGTCATAGAAGGGTATGCATAACGTGAAGCAGACATCCTGCGTGCGCTGCACCACGCCGACCAGGCCTCGGCGGCCGAAGGTGTGAGGGAGCGGGGTGGCCGCTGGGTCTGTAGCCTGTGGGCGGCGGTGGCGGTGGTGAGCGAGAATGAGGCGGGCATCCGGGAGCGAGGTGACAGATGCTCGTCTCAATGCCTCATCAAGGTCGTCAATAGAAATGAGTGATGTAGCCAATTCATTAAGCTCTGGTCTTTCGCGGGCGGGCGGTGTGGATCCGAGAATCACCGGATCCGGTGCCCGGTCTCCGGATTCGTCCGGACGCCGGATTTCGGCGGTCGCTGCGGCTTCATCGAGCCGACGCCGGAGTTCCGGGGAATCGCTGAACGGCTGCGTGGACGCACCGCTGGTGAAGGACATGTTTCACGGCAAACTCCCAACAGACGAAGACAACAACGGACTCATTTATTGTTAGGACTGTCGCAATTGGACTCAACTGCCAGCGTCCACCTGCAGTTAGATAAGCGAGCTCCACAGCGCCAGCCCAACCACCCCAAAACAGTTATCTGCGACCAAGCCGATTTGGGTGACATGTCTGGACGTCTCACCAGCCTGAAGCCAGACGCAACGGATTGCCGCTCTGACAGCGTAGAGACCTAGTCACCATAGCTGATTGGGATGGCTTTTGTCTTTCTCTCTGAGGGAACATTTGATGGATAGGATTAAACGCATGTTGACGTCCCAGATGCCAAAAAGCGCCGAGGTACTTTTTAGCGAGGTGAAAGCCCGCCCCAGTATTTCCCCGAGTGTCTCCACTATACCCCAACCACAAAATCTGCCATTGGCCAAAAGGCCGCTGACTTCTCACAGCGTTGGTTGGCTGCGACTCCGCACGCGAAGCTCTGAGATGAAACAAAGTAACACCACCAGCCAGATTCGCACAAGAAAAGCCCACGACCCATCTTTATAGACTCAAACGTCTCCCGGGTTCGTGCCAGTTTCATCGCAGAGTTCCAGAACACCGATCATCATGACGTGAGCGCTTTGTGATTGGCTGGGTGCGGCTGCTGTATCCGCAATGTTCACGACTTGGAAGGTTTGCTTCAGCAACAGGTTGAGTGCCACGTTATGTACAGCCTGGATGGTAATGCTTGCAGTTCGACTTGAGCTGTGTGGGGGATTCGGTGTGAACACACATCAACAATGCCTAAACGTAGGCTGTACTTGGATGAGTCCGACGTGAGAATAACATCAGGGGTGCGTGTTCCAGGGGACACGGCGGGGTGTAGACCACGAGATTGATGGTAAAGATGTAGTTCATTGCTGGGCGATGTTGACGCTGATGTGCGAATTAGTGGCGATACTCTAGGCCCCAACTTTCATTCGACTTGGGTGATGTCTTCTCATGACAGGACATGCCGTAACATGATGTCCGAGACCAAGTGTGGCATCGACAGATCTCACGATAGTCGATACCCAGCGAGAGTAGCGCAGAGCTCCAAGGAACGGAGAGCGTTGCTGTTGGGGTATATTGACGAAGGGAAGATAGAGAAGCTTGCAAACACTACTGCCATGAGCAGAGATGGTTTACAGACTGCCTCGCTGTCTCGGCCAAACATGGGAACTGGCGGGTACCTCTCCGTTTGCGTCGCAGACAGTGATACCCCATTCGTGTCCTCAACAAGAGCTCCCTTAGCCAGTACCCGTTCCCAAGCACAAACAGTGCCGCGCGGCCACACCCGCAGACGTTCCTGTCTTTTCCATTCCTCCATTGTCGGCGTTGACCATCCCGCGACAAGACGCGGGGGTAGCGCGGAGACGCTATGCAGAGCTAGACCTGTCCAACTGGGCTAACCGATACCACCAAGTGGAAGAAGGCCAGAAGTCCTGCCAGCTTATCCAACACAAGGACTTCACTGCCAACTTTACGCTGGCCTGCGGCGGGGAGCCTTCCCACAAGTCGCGAAGGGCCCGAGCCAGCAGTTGTCTAGCGCTCCCACGTCCGGGGTTTCCCAACTTTGCCAGTTGGGGTTGAAGTTATGTGTGGCTGGCATTGGCAGGTCCATTGAGGAAAGGGTGTGCAACATAAATCTCATCCTGAACCTCACCCAACAGCTCTGCGCTTTCGACGGCAGTTGTCGTCACTGCGGCTTCCATTATCGTCAAAAGATAAGGACCTCTTCCTCGCCATGGTAGTATGTGACGTGTGGCATGCCGAAGCCGCATGTAGTCTCTGGTCTGAGTCGAGTTCCGGCGTCGTGGGTGACTCGCGGTGTAGCGGCATTTTTGACTCTTCTGGTATCCGTGTCTCTGCGAAACCGAATGACGTGCGAGGCGTGATGGGAGATGGTGGCTCAGATGACAGTGTCCCGGAAATTGACAGCCCGTTCGATGACGGAGAGCTTGGGGGCTGGACGATGTGATGGTGCTTCGAGGATGTCGAGAACGGAGTAGGTGGGCACGCCTGTGAAGCCCTGTCGGACGCAGTTCCGGTGACGTGTACATCTGCATGAGCAGAGGGCAGTTCGCTCACTTCCCCATCCGCTATCTCGGCAACTCGTTCGAGATCGCCATCGTAGGGCTCTGAGCTATATTTGTTATCGTCCGTTGCATCGTGTACGTCGTATAGGTCGAGGGGGAAAGCATTTTCGAGCTCCCACGGGTCGCCTGTGGGAATAGATGCATCTTGGAGAGTATCGTCGTAGGTCTCTTCGTGGCCATCGTCGGAGGCATCTTCGCGGGTGTTCTGGAGGGAGTCGTAATGAGTCTCTTGGTAGGCTTGGTCGGAAGCATCACCGGAAGCATGTTCGCAGGTATCTTGGTAGGAATGGTCTCGGGTCCGAAGGCGGGCTTGGTCAAAGTTGCGCCCACGATTCCGTCTCGAATCGACGCAAGGTTTACGCATCTCTGGCTGGCCATTGTCCCGGGAGAATGCCACACCGCACGCGAGCTGCACGAAACTGTCCAGACTGCCGGTCTGGCCGACTTTCAGCGCCGCGGAGCGGGAGGCGGGTGTGGAGAATGGTGTGCGAATGGAGATGGCGGCGACGGCGATGCTGGACACGATGTCGGCGAGTTCGGCTCGTCGGTCGCGGGACTTTTGCTCGAGGACTTGTTCGAGATGCTCGCGGTTCTCGGCGACGCGCGCGGCTGCCAGGGCGTCGGCAAAGAAAGCGTCCTCGTCTAGGATGGGGATGCTCATGGAGTTGAATCGGGCCCAGTAGTCGGTCCAAAGAAGGTCTGGATCGCGGAAGTCCGCCTTAGCGACCTTCGTCCATGCCTTGTTTTTTGCTCGCGTCAGGCCTGGGGGTTCGAAGGGAGGCATCGGATGTGTGTTCGCCGGGGACGCGGCCGCGGACAGCTTGATCGTGAGCCGCTTGACGAACAGGGCAGGGAGCGGTACAGTACAGCGAGATGCTGACGTGTGTGGAGGATTCAACTCGTCGCTAGTTTGGAAGTCGTCAACATGAAATTCGGTGGGCGATATTTTTTGGCTTTGGGCGAGAGATGCGGCGGGTTTGCGTGGGCGAACAAGCAAGTGATTGGCAAAGAGGCGAGCCTTGGATGCTGTCAGCGCATGATGCGGAAGTTGCCGTCCAGTGTCAGCGTGGCTGGTGGACGGTGGCTGTTAGAAAAATAGGGTATATTTATAGTAATAAGTATAAGCTTAACCTTATAACTATACTTAAAAAATACTACTATTGATAATTAACTTTATAGGTATATATCCTTAAGCTACCTATAGTATCTTATTATAACTATACTCTATTTACTTATAACCTTAAATAGTCTTTAAGCTAGGGCCTAGGTACTTCTTAGCTGAGCTATACTTTACTTTAGTAATTTAGGGTTAAGTAGGGCAGCTATTTAGATAACTTAGTAGCCCTATACTACGTGCGCTATAATTAGTTACTATGGGCGCATACCTATATAGTGTAGAACAGAAAGTAATAATAATAGAGTCGTTATTACTAAAGCTTTTCCTTATAATGCAGTTAGTTGCCCTAACCTACTTATAACAGTAGGATACCTAATTCTATATATACTTAAAAAGAATAATAAACTATAACTCTATATTAACTAAGTTAACGCATTTTATTCTTAATTTATTAAATATAACTAAGCCTTTTTTAATAGCTGAAAATATTTAATATCTAAGGCTAAAGTATAAAAGATAAATAGGCTAGTAAATAGAGTATAATACTATATTTTATAACTATATTTACTATAAGGTAAAACTAGTTATACGTTTATTATATATAGACGTTTATATGAAGCCCTCTTAGAGTTATACTTATAAAAAAGCACATTAAAGGCTATAGTAATTACTTAATAAAGTTAAAAGCCTAACGCTTTCTAACTAGGAGTATATTATAGTTAGTAAGTAGTTTATCACCTATATTTTCTAGGCTATCTTCTATACTACTAATATGGAACGGTGTAAGGGGCCGGCCCAGTGTTTATTCAACAGTATAGGTGCTATTGATTGACTATTCTAAGCTGAAGAAGAGAGGGGTATTTCACAGGGGGCGGCCGCGCAGCTATAGAGGTGCGTAGCCGGCGCGGTGTAGCGCGGCAGAATAGTGGGGCTAGCTCCAGCAAAGCCGGAGATCTTTATTACGACCTAACCAGTTGGGCGCTGGCCGGCGTAGCTATATAGTGCAGAAGAGGGAGTAATGACAACGGATTTGTCATTACTAAAGCTTTTGCTTTGTGGCGCAGTTGGTTGCGCTTGTAACAACGGGGTCCAGTTTGTAACGGAGAGCGCGTGGACTATGGGCGTAAGAGGGTTTACGCTACGGGTCGACGGATGCGTCTATTGGGGCCGGATGCGGGATAACTGTCCGCAAGGGTATTAGTGCATTACGCGTGAGCAACTGTTGTGTGGTATCTATATAGAGGGGCTGCTTAACCCCTATGTTCTATTCTAGAATAATTAAGGGCCTGTTGTATTATCCCTGCTTCTAACGGAAGATCCTTGTGTCGTTACAGCCCTGACCTGCTCGTGACAATCTTCTCTAGGCTCCAGCCTGTGACAGACAGTAGTAGAAAGAGTAGGTAATAAATACTATTACCTAAGAAATAGAATAAGGTTTAGGGAACTTTACTGATAAAATAAAAACCTAGTAGATAAATAAATAAGTAATATTATAGTAATAACTATAACGTGGTTGATAAGCGAGCTGGACAGACAAGCGAGCTAGACACCTAATGTTACGACCCGTTATGCATGGATAACAGTTGACCGACCCACTTGGGCATCGGGCGGCTAGGACAGGACCTTTGTACTGCAGGATCACGGGAACAGCAGGGACTCACTCGGAATACGGAAGAACTAGGATACAGGTCACGTGACGATAAGGAATGAGCATAGATAAGGGATCCACAATGAGCGCTCGGTGGATACGAAAATGAGCGCTCATCCCACTCTAGAATGAGCGCTCATGACAACACGGAAAACAGCGCTCAGGAACAGCAGAATCAGTCAGATAGGAAACCTGTATATAGTGTGACCTGAGCCCGGCTCAAGGTCAAACTTCCATAGCTCTTCAGCAATCAGCTTGTGATTATCACTACAGATACTTTCAGCTCACCTTCACTGCGAATTACTTGTTGAAGTCTAAGACTGATCACCTTAGCCTCTGAAGACTTGATCTACTACAGCCTACGACCTACGACCACGACCCCAGTGTACTGTTTTAACGTCAATCCCCAACTTCTGTTAGCAGACCCTACTGTCGGATAGCTGACCGTAACATCCTGCAGCACCAAAAAGCAGATCCAGCATTATTATTAGGCCTATGAAGCTTAATCAGGAAGACTCTATGATGTCTGATCCAAGAGGATCGTCCTCTACCTTTTTTCTTGGCCAGCTGATGCTCAAGGGCGTACTTCTTGTTACGCCAGTAGATGATGGGAATATTGTCGATAGAAGGGCAAAGTGGAAGGTTGACAAGAGATGCATTCCTGGCCTGAGTATGAATAGACTCCTGGGATTGCAAACGTGCTAGCGCATTATTTGTGAGGGGAGTACGCATAGATATTGTGAATAACTTCAAAAACCAAAGATGATAAAAGGGAAGAGGACAAGAGGTAAGTATGAGGGCATGAGCGAGGTGAACAGAAAAGATAGCGGAAGCAAAGTTCGGGGGACCATAACTCATAGTATTAAGCCCATAAAAACACCAAGATTTTTGTCAGGCCCACATTGCATAACCGAGTCAAGCATCTCGACTATGCATCGGCTATTGTTTCCTAACCCAAATATGGCTTATTTGCATCTGTTTCATGTAGTGTAGCACATCTCGATGGATCTGGCCAACTGGCCACTTATCCTAGACAACAACATAGTCAGTTCAATCAACACAGTTATGCCGTTACTCGCTGGTAGCCACGCTGTCGCCCTGACAATTTTCATCACAATCAAGGATGTAGTGTGGGGTCTCCGGCTTCGGACTATATAGATATTCCGAGTCAACCAACCAACCCAATTTAAGCCTTATGGTTGGTTGGTTGAGTAAAGCTCTTCAAAAGACTTGGTCGGTTGGGTTGAGCGAAGCTACTCGCAAAAGTTGGTTGGTTGGGTTGAGTGAAGCTATTCGCAAAAGTTGACGGGGTTGGTTGCTTACTTGGTTGTTGGGGTTGTTCTGAATGCAGCGCTGAATCTGAGCCCTCCGATGTTACGGTCAGCTATCCGACAGTAGGGTCTGCTAACAGAAGCTGGGGATTGACACGTAGTAACAGTACACTGGGGTCGTGGTCGTA
>JABGMY010003747.1:0-19507 GCA_014705525.1 Colletotrichum sp. HC292
GAAGAAGTCTTACTATAGGTGAGGCTGAGGACCTTCAATCACAAAGAGAGGCTACAGCCCAGATTGAGGAGGAAACGCGCCGGAGTAGTGGTTGCCGACCGAGGACTGAGACGAGCCAACGGCGGTGTAGCGTCTGTGGGAACACTGGTCGTAATGCGCGAACATGTCAATTCGCTAGAGAAATGTCTGAAGAAGAGGACCTTGACTAGTTTGAATTCAATTGATTTCCTAGGTGTTGTGTATGGGTCGGAAATGTGATGTGGTCGCGGTTGGGTGGCCAGCTCGCTTGTCCGGCCAGCTCGCTTATCAACCACGTTAGTTCTTTATAAAATGGCTAGTTATTTAAATTTCAAATGGAACCCCATTGTTACGAGCGGGTCAGGGCAACCAACTGTGGCACAAAGCAAAAGCCTCGGTAATGATACCTCTGGTATCATTATCCCCTGTTCTGCACTATATAGCTACGCGCCTACAGGGACCAACTGCAGCGGGCGTAACACCCATTTGATCGCCACGCTCTGGTGCGCTGCGACTTGCCTAGGCTCCGGCACGTGAAGACTATGTCAACTTTCCGGAAGATCATCCTAGTACAGTAAACAAGGCAACGAACGCCTCTCTTGAAAGAGCCCAAGTGTATTCTTCTCGTATGCTCCTCGCACGTGCTATGACGGGAACCCAGTGCCTAGAACTATGAACTTGGACTTCAAGTATTAATGGCCGAAGCTTCTCGCATAATGAAGAGATTACTAGGTATCCATCCATACGCTGTAATCAAGACGCATATTCAGAATCCGAAAATGTCCTGTCATGTTCCATATGCACGGTGTTCACGTACTCTCGCTCTCAGTGGAACTCGGGGGTCATTCAAACCTCGACCCTGTACAGAGGCTAATAATTAAGTTTTGCTGCTATCGTGAATGTTAGCACCACCGTCAGGCCCTAGCTGAGGTTAGACTGACTGTTACGAGGCCGCGTCGCACGGCGGTTATGTAGCCGTCTCCCTGCTAAATTCGGGGCCCCAGCTACCGTTGTCCGCTCGATAAGAAGCTCGTTACCCACGTCCTATTGTGAGCGAATGTCACTCTGGCTTTGGAGATGAATATTTGATCTCTTTGACTGCGAGGTTTACATGATCACTGAATTGACAAGCTTGTTATTGACCTGACTAATGTCTCGGGAAGAGTACAAATTCTTCTTCTTCATCAAATTCTCACAGAATATCGACACCTCTTTTCATCCTACATCAATGAACAAAACTCTGCGGAAAAGGTGACGCCCTCACTTTTGAAGATGACGAAATATAGCCGCCTGTTTACAATATGCTAATGATAATGGTCACTCGATGCCCTTGAGAATATGTCCTGAGTCCCGACTATGACGTATTTGAAAAGCAAATGCTGCGCTCTCACAAAGCCTCCGAATTAATTTAGGCACCCGAATCCCTTAATGCCATTGTTGCATCTCTTGAACTCCTGAATGATATCTTATTCGCTCAACATCACTTACATCTTGTCTGCACATTCATGCATGCCGCATAGATACCTCTTGGCTCCGAAAGTGCCCCATCCTGTTTGGACATGAGCACCGTTGCCACATACTGGAACCGCCGCATGACATCAAGTGAAGTAATACATTAAGCGAAGGACGCACATATGGCGAACCATCTGGCGAAGCAGAAATAACACATAACCAGCGACCAGAGTGTATTAAACAGCTTGGACCATCTTCTGCATGCTGCCCAACACGTCATAGACTGTGAGCCACAAGATTGACAACGGAGACCTAGGCCTGACCAAAATTCCGCAGGCTTGGTGCTCGCTCAGAGAAGTGATAATTTGTGACTCATGTGCCCGGATCTAGGGCTGCAAAACAGCCGGTTCTTGATGATGCGAACGGCAACAAAGGCCTGAACGTCAGGATATTTGCCATGACATACCTTGATGGGCTTTACGATGTTGGTGCTTAGAGAAGCAGGGGCCGCCTCACTTTGAGCTGAGTATGGGATTGGTCACCCCTGGACTGGTTAGATACTCTTAGCCAACGAAGAAAGGCAGCTAGGCAGTCAACGTTGGGTCGCGATGATCTACTTCACGGACGTCCACATGTACGCCAGGGCTACGTTCAAGAGCCAAGCATACCTAGTGACTCAGAGGTAAGGAAGATTGCTGGAAGCCCTATTCTCCGTTGCAGTGGTGTTTGTGTATCGTAAGGGCGTCTGTGACGTCGACTCACGCAAGAGCGCCCATGATTGCTCCTACAGTGATTTCAAACCATATCTCTAAAATGGGGTTCTACGGGCGACTGGTAGCATTCTATGTACCGAAAAAGATTGATGATAATTGGCTTGGAGATACTGGTCTTGGACGTCAGGGAAGTACTGGGGCCCAAGAGTGCTGTATGAGCCATGTATTGAGAGGTTAGACCATCGACTCACAAGACACAATCAGCCCACCACGATGGAAACAAGGTAGCATTATTAGTACCACCCTCGGAACATGTGGAGCTTACTGGTGATCAAGAGAGCACCGAGTCCGCCATGCGACACATTTTAGTCTGCAAGGAACATAGATAGGCGCGTTCACAATCTGGGATGGTCCTATAAGAATATGACGTCTCGAGACTACCTACCTATACCGAATCTGAGCACCTGACTGGACGTCTTCCATGATTAGGAGTTTAGTTCTTAATCTCTCCACAAAATTTTCTTATCAGTTTTGGATTGATGTTTAGGTGACCGCTAAGGATTTACAAGAAATTCGAGGTCGTGATGTCAGATACGGCTGTCTGCATGGTTGGAATTTGAATGCAAGAGTGAAGACTTTTCTGCTTCATAAGCGGCTATGGAGTAACGCAAAGCAGAGGCAATAAGATCAAGAGTAATTCAGGTGGTGCGAGTCGAATTGTTGTAGCTCCATCAGCATCAGGACTCAGTAGCCGGTCTGGTTCACCGAAGAAGTCTTGCTTTTTCACGATAGCGTTTGCAACATCGACACCAAGGGCCTATTATCCAAGTATCTGTACTACTGGAAGGACTGTTGGTATAAATGGAACGATTGCATAACCAAGTCTCGCTTGATCATCAATTCGAGCGCAGAAAACGAACTTTTGCAGTCCATCTAATGAGTAGGGATCTTGAAAGCGTTGTTCAGACGCGTGTTCCTACTATCCATCGCTCATAGGTTCGCTGGAAAAGGAAGTTATTCATTGTTCTCAATCAGCATCATCGTACGGCGTACTGCAAAATTCAAGAGGCTCAAGATCATAATGATTTATTATCTTTGACTGCATTCGGAAGTGTATTAGCCTGGAAATGGGGGTCAAGATCAGGCTGAATAGAGTCCATGCTATCCAATGGAGAACCACAGCCGCATGGTGGTTGCCTTCTAGTCCTATTCAACGATGCGGCCATTGGGTGCTAAATCAGGCCCCCAACAAGTCTCGGTGTGACACCGACGGCACTTGGCATCGAAGCTATTGAGTGTTCCTTGCTGGAAAGGCTAGGATTTCTCGCGACAGCCTGATCTATCCATCCCGCACATGACTGGCTCATCCAAGTATTAAGCTACACTTTTGTAGCACTGACTGCATTAGCTCTGCTGACATGCATGTACTGGAGCTGGGCTCTGTGATCTGGTAGCGCAATTGCGCGATAACCTCGTAAGCAAGCGCGGGGTCACAACCTGTGACCTCATCAGCAATTTGGGGAATGTGGGATAGATATCGAGCAGATACAAGATACTGGGTACTTACCTTTGACTTCGACCATCGGAAAGATGGAAGACGAGAGAGTGAGATGCAACTTTTGCCATCAAATATAGTGGGTTGAACAAGTTTTATCTGATAGTACCTGGAATTTACTTTTGCGTAATAACTTCACACTCATTCTTCTACTTCAATGTCATGCTAAGCTAAGGTACCTACTGTGAGGTACTTCAATTGGTTCTGGGGCCAGGGGTGGGGATGTTCCGAATGACCCAAACGCCGGGCAGTGACACTAGTGGTTCGCCTAGGCGTCCAGGGGCACAACATCGTCTTTTCTTCTCGCTCCAAGATATCATCAGGAAGCCAGAGTCTACGCGACGTAGACAGCTAAACACATCAGAGGAATCTCATAAATCTCTAGGCTTGAATATGTGACGCATGCGAGCAGACTGCATTTGAAGATTCGCTGTTGTTGGAGACATCCGCAATGAGCGTGGAATGACGCACTGATGCTGGTCACCTCCGCAACGTACCGCTCCACCGGTTGCCCAAGGCACCATCACATCCCCAACAAAGCAGAATATCAGGAGGGACGGTCCTCATGATAGTGATAAATTAGGCGAAAACGCATATTTGGCTCTCCTTGACTTCGCGCCCAATTCTATTGTTTCCATCCTAGGCTTCAGTGAGGCCAACGTCCATTTTCCTGCCGCCTTAAACGCGGAGTATCGAAGGTTTTCCGGAAGCAGTCAGCCACCCCAGGGCGCATCATGGACACACGGCAGGCAAACGTCTGGCACAATTGTGGCGGCACCATGAGATCTGTGTATCATGTCTCCTCCAGCACCGTGAGGCTATCTTCCCTCCTACAAAGTCCCTCACCGAATTTCCAATCCCAGCGTTCAAATACGCGCACGACGACGAGCATTGAGCCTGACTGCCATTTTCGAAGACGGTTCAAGCACCCGACAATTATGTACCGAGGAAATAGCGCCCCCCATGGTGGGGTTTCACCACCTCATTCGACTGGCGGTTTGACGACCAGGCTACTCGACCTTCAAACCCATGAATTTGAAGTATTCCATGAATCGTCAATTCCCCCATACATGGCCATATCCTATTCATGGAATGAGGCTGAGAATCGAGAGATCTCACGGGTAGACATCAAATCCCAGTTTGAACCCACGAAGCTGAGCTTTCTGCGCCTTATGGTAGCTGCCAAATTGGCATTCAGCCTGGGCCTCCGGTACATCTGGTGTGACTCTTTTTGCGTCGATCTAGAGTCCGCAGACGAGACATTGTCGACTCTGCGTCGCCTGAAGACATTCTACCAACAGGCGCATACCTGTTTGATATTCCTTCCCGATTCACTCAGTGAAAACCTTCACCGACTTCTCAACGCCTGTCACATGTCACAGCCGCAGCATCTGCGCCCCTCAACCTCATTGTCAAGCTTCCAGCTGTTCGCATATTCAAGTTTTCTTTGCAGACTTTCGATCTGTAAGACTGAATGTCAGGTCGAAGCTTCCTGGATCGATAACATTCTCGAGCAATCACCGTCGGCAGACTTTGGCAGCCATGAAAACGACGGTTTGAGAAATCCTGCTTTTCATAACACGCAAAGGGAGATCGTTGCGAATCTCGAAATCCAGGACACCGGAGTTGACAAATCAAGTAGAGTGCCCATCTTGATCACGGATAGTCAACTGATTCTCGGCCAAATCGACGAACCCCGGCGATTTCAGGGCTATTTGGCAGAAGCAGGCAAAGCATCAACGGGCACGCCGAGCTTGTATGGCTGGACACAAGGGGGCTTGAATGAATCACAGCTCCAAGTGTTCCAAACTGCACTGCGGGATTTCGAAAAGTTTCACGTGGCCGCTGTCGAAAGCAGAGCCCCAAACTTGTTCAATGACCCTGTCTACGGAGTTTCCGGCCCTGAACACATCTTTCATGCCGACAGTCAGCTGACTGAATATGTCACCGAGCCCGGCATGAGACCCGCACTCCATGGACTGTCATGTGCAGAGTCTTACTACCCTTCGCCCCAAAGTGACGGGGGTTTTCCAACCCATACGCCAAAGCAGGACGTGGGCGGAGAGCTAGGAGACGATTGGATCCAAGTCATCCCGGAACATCACTCCAATAGGTCCCGAAATCGCTCCTTCTCGCACACCATCAATGCTGGTGAGAATCTCGGCGAGATGAATAACTTGTCAAGCAAGAATAACGATCTGGCACCCCCTCAATGTGGGAACCACTATGATTTGCCCGTAACAGACATGGGTACATCTGAATTCATACGTTACTGGTCGCATATGGAATCGACCTTGGCGACCCAAACTGGTGCCATTCCGAGGGGAAATGCCTCAGGAAACCTACGTACCGTCGAAATGAGTTCCACAAGTGGCGCACAGGATGACATCAAAACTCTTCCGTCTCCAGGGACTTCTAGCACCAAGGGAAATCGGGTGCGATGTTTTGATGAATGGACTAATTTAGAGTCGTCTCTGATCCAAGGCCATCCTTTGAGGGCAATAATTAGTTATATCATTCATGAAGCGCTGAATCAATTCGAGAAGTGGAAAGAAGCCCGCACGTGTTTACAGGAGAGTACGGGTGAGAACGAATCTCAGGGGGAGGACCGCAATTCGGAAATAACAGCATCGAGCAGGAACACCGAGGCATTCGAGTTTGCTTGTCCGTATTACAAGAAAGACCCGTCGAAGTACTCAGACTGCCTCAAACGGTCTTGTCTCCGGACGATTGGAGACGTCAGAGACCACGTCTGGCAGCATCATCGGATTCCGTTCTACTGTCCCATCTGCAAGAGGGACTTCTCGACTGCGAGTGGTCGTGATCAACATATCGTTAAAAGAATCTGTGTTATAGAAGATTGCTTCCCTTTCGAAGGAGTTTCGGACGACCAGAGAAGACGACTATTCAAACGTCGTAGAGGCGTGGGAGCCAGGCAGCAGTGGTATCATATCTGGAAGATTTTACTTCCAAAGGTGCAACCTCCTAAATCTTCCATGCTCAGGAGTGACAAGGGGCAGGATGTTGCTGCTTTCCGGGAGTTTTGGAGTTTCCATGGCGAAGCTATTGTTGCCAAATCGGTACAGACCGCGAACCCGGAGGCTTGGGACAGGAGGTCTGAAGAACGTGATTTGGCGAGCTTGTTCTGTGAGGTCATGAACAGTGCCATTGATCAAATATTCGAAAGACTGCAATTGGGCTGAATGGTCTCTGAACCTTTGAGAAGATCATTTGGATCTGATTTCTGGTATGGTATCATTCTCCGCTCGAGTAAGAACCGTCACTAAGTTTTGGATCAGATATCCTCGTATGATGAACGTACTTTTCTTTGCCATGGGAACTATCATGTTCTGGTTGGAGAGATCGTTTTCTTGTTTGGGTGGCGCTCACTTTTTTTTTGATTGAGCACACGCGGATGGAATTCAGAAATCCGGGAAGACTGTCTAAGTTGCAACAGCTCCACTAATCCTACGAAATTAAAGTTCAGTATTACGAATAAACCGATCAGCTAAATGTGATACTTTTGATGGTATCCCTATCGCAGGTGAGATGAAGTGTGCCAACTCGGTATCCTGGCTTTTACGGTGTAGGTATGTAGGTTGGGATAACTATACACTGAAAGGATGCTCATAAACAATGAAAGCAATGCCGAAGTTCGCCGTAAATAACGATCCACAATCCTTTCTATATGTATCCTTGAAGTAGTACCTACAAGATGACACATCTTCACAAGTTGGACAGGCCGTCGCCCAAAAAGGATAAAAAGAAAGACCAATCACTAACCTAGGTATATCCTACATTGAGCTTAATGGTCAGGTACCAATTCAAGTCATAGGTCATGAAATGGGTCTACGATGCCCCTAAACAAGCCACATGCCTATTATTGGCAGTTCCATTCGAGCAGACGACTAATCCATAATTTTTTGAAGGTGCCAATATCAAAAGTGAAGGATCGAGTCTTGATTTTCCTCTGTAAAGCTTGACTATACATAATGGCGTATCTGCGATCAAATTGTTTGCGAAGCTAACAGTAAGCACAAGTATCATAATCCTCGTAATGCTTGACAGAAGTTGCATCGAATTCTTGTTATTGGCCAGGCAGCCTGGATTGTATTGTCTAAGTAACTCATATCCATGAAAGTGAACATACGGTAAATGACCAATGAGCATGGCCTACATCTAAATTTCATCGGGGTATTGATCAACAAAATCTGTCCTCCCATCCAGCAACGCATCGGCATTGAGCCTCACACTCCACCTCACCATGTCTGTCATACTCTGATCCCTGAACCCATCGCCGTGGTTTCCAATGTCGCTCATCGAGTTGAGAGGGCCAGCCGCACGATGATGATGGAAGAGAGCCGGCTGTGTCGTCAAGCAGTTGTGAGGCTTCCTTCCCTTGGCGCCCTCGCAGAAGAACCTCAGAAGGATATCAACAGCATCACTCACATCCTTCAAAGCCACCTCTTGCAACAGCTTCCTCGCGCCCTTCTGGCTGACTGCATAGCCGAGCGTGCAAACACCCTCTTGTGCGTGATGAACGGCCCTGGTGTGCTCCGGGTACTTCTCCTTGAGGGTGAAGGGGATGTTGAAGGTCCAGAGGTTCTTCTTCGGGGCGACAGTGACATCGTTGGTGTGGATGATGCGAGCCTTGGGCACGGTCTTGCTGTCCTCGAACGGGAAGTGCATGCCACAGTGTCCGATCCAGAGGAGATCCCAGTCATCGCCGTATGGAGAGATTTTAGGTGGGATTGTGGCGGGGAGATGCTCAAACGATATGTCCGGTATCCTACCCGGAGTGTTGTCGGTTGGCATCGGGTAGGTAGGGTCGACGTAGGACAAAGGCGCCTCCGCCAAGGGTTGTATAAGTGCCTGCGTCGACAAGGCAAAGTCGTGTAACTGGTGCCTGATCCTAATGTCCCAGTCGACGTCATCTTCGAGGATGAGGGCTGAAGTCAAGTTGCGACGGACGATTCTATAGAGGAGTGGGTCAGCAAAGGAGTCAGTTGTCTGGGAGGATAGGCGCGTCTCACTCGCCAAGCGCGTTCATGTGCCCGCGCCAGCAGCCAATGGCTCCATTATTGAGCTTATCATGTTCACTCGTCTTTGGGATGGCTTTGTCGGGCACTCTGTCCCCGGGAACACCATCAACGAACTCGATTTCCATGTCGCTAAGAGCGGCCTGGAGGAGAACACCATCTCGACGGTCTGTCCTTGATGGAAGGCCGATGACGAAAATCTTTTCGAACTAAATACAATTATGTCAGTACAACTACCAAATCTGAGGCCAAGAAGAAACTCACACCCAATGTGCTGTTGTTGATCTTGCTCATCAAATTTGGCAAGGATGAGCTCCGCCTTTGCCGGATCTGGCCGAGGAATGGGTTATGCAAGAAGAACACAAGTGTGACAAACACAGCCCCGAGGATACAAAGATCCCTCTTGGACGTCGACCTGACGGGCATGAAATGCATCTTCATCTCCTCGCAGGAAAACAATGGGGAAAAGAAGAAGAACGAGGAACTCCTAAAATTTTGCACCCAGTGTTCCGCGAGTGCCGGGCGCTTCTTCTTAAAAAGGTAGATTTGAGCGAACAGGCCGTATCAGGCTTGATGGTGTGGGTTATCAAATCTTACCCGGCGGGATGTATGGGGCCCGAACAGCCAGCCCCCAATGTCCAAAATTTGCGAATGGCGGCTTTCCACTGATAGGCCAGGATGCATGGGGGCCATAGTGTGCGGCATGGCTCTCCTGCATCAACTGCGTCGGGATGCATATCCGCAGCCCGAAGCAAACAACTTGCAGGCGAGTTCCAAATTAACGTGGAGCTAAGGGGCCCGGAGCAGAGGGAAGAAAAGGGGAATGTTTTGATTGTTTGCTTTGCCTCACGGAGCTGAGTGATGGCAGTGGTGTTGGACCTGAAGCGGTTAACGCCATCGCTTGGCAATACTTGTGTTGGTGCAAGTTGGGTTAAACTGCATGCGAAGTGGATCGCTAAACCCTCGTGATTGGATCATAAGCAGGGAGCTGAATTGCATGAGGACCGTTAGCGCCGTAGCCGTTGTCCAAACCATCGGCAACGCGATAAAGCCCCCTTTGGTGGTCTATCCACTATTGGAAATCCATATTGGATATTTATGTTTATTTTTAAGCTTGAATTCTCTATGATGTCGTACATCGTGACTCGAGGATGTGCTGTGGTCGGAGTGGCCATATCCCCCTTCCGATGACCTCGACGGGCAAATGGTTGCTTGCTTTTTCCAACAAAGTCGGTGTCAACCCTGGCTTATCGCAGCAGGCTGCAAATTACGCCTCGAAGATCCGCGGACGTGGTTGGTCCAGTTGAGCAGGGTGTTGCTGTTTGTTGTTCCAACATGATACCAAGGAGTGGGCCGGGGTCCCGAGCTGTCGGGTTCAACTTAGCAAGGACCACGATCAAGTCGGAGCATCTTAATAAAAGAACAAATGTCAGAGTCAACGGCTCTCCCTCTCATCTTGCGGAAAAGCAAGCCAATTCAATATGCTGTTCCTTGCTGTGTTACTGTTCACCACCGTCCCGTTGGTGTCTTCCCAGTTCCTCAACCCGTCTCAGGAAAGGGAGCTTTGGAGAATTGGGGAGACACGGAAGGTTCAGTACAACACTAAACTCGAGAATTACACCATTGCCCTTTGGCAACAGGCCATTGCAGGAGGTTCTGCGACCCTGGGTCCGATCATTATTGGTAAGAGTTGATGGAGTAGGTTGTCTCACATGGAAGGTCGCGTCTAACTTCAATCCAGAGACCACAACAGGTCCAAAGAGAGAGTTTGAATGGAAGGTTGACCTCGAGGAACTGGACTTGGGCGCCTCAAATATCTTTTTCTTCTGGCTCTTCGAGGGGGGCAAGTCTGTTCAAGGACAAGTGAAAAAGGGACAAGCCTTTTCTTCGGCCTTCTTCAACATTACCGACGAGCCCGAACCGAGCAGCTCTTCCTCCATCAAGTCTTCAACAACCAAAACTTCAACTTCAGTCGCGTCCTCGTTCGCGTCATCCACCACATCGCTAGCCTCAACGACGACAGAAGCCGAGTTGGCCACAATCACCCCCGAGGCGTCTACAACAACACAGGCGCGTGTCTTGCCAACCGCACAAGAGCCGGGACCAACAGATAAGACAAAAGCAGGTGACGCGTCTGCGAGCAACGTTCCAGAAGTCAGTGTTGCGTCTGACCCAAACAGCCTTTCTGTTGGGGCTCAAGCAGGCATTGGTGTTGGAGTAGGACTTGTTGGCGTGACATGTATTGTGTGCGTCATGTTATGGTACAGGTACCTCAAGAAGAAGCAACAAACGATATCCGAACTACATGGTAGCACGACCTTCCCACAACTGCCTGGATACTCGAGAAGCCACGGGGTTGGGGGTGAAGACCCGGAGTCTCCCGTGGATAAGCCAGGTTATTATGTGAACAAGAGACCTGTGGAGATCGATTAGGGGTTCAGTGACGAGAATTATTATGGTTGGGGTTGTTCAACAGACTGCGCTGGGCGTGGATTGTTCATAGCTGGGTTTCAGATACCAAATCCATTCTTACAACTTTAGGCATTAATCTCCAAGTCCAAGTCCCTTTGACCACCTCAGTTGTCCACATCGCCAACACCAAAGCCACTGCCGTGGTTGGGCTGCTCTAGGGCGCAGGCAAGCTCGATTGTAGTTTTCGTGTAAACTGAAAAGTAGCGGCAGTTTGCGAAGATAACTTTGTCTGGGATTCAAGAACATTTTGCCCGCCCTGGCGCTGGTATGAACGCACACCTGCACAGACCAGAAAGATGCTGAAGATTCTGAGATGCATGACAGGCTTATCCATGAGTATCACTGCAGCTTTCTGCGCATTACTTGCCCCCATAAACTCTGCCAAAAAGGCCCGAAAGACAAGTTGACTCGGCCTTTCCCCGCACGAAATGTTCCAAGGACGAAGAAGATCAACGGAGCCGGGACGCGACCGGCTTGGCACCGGCTCGCGCCCACCGGCCCGCGCGGCCCTACCTTCGACATTCAAGACCCGCCGCCGCTACTCATGTCATCATGGAGGAGCATTTCGAAATTTGTGTGAGAATGACTTAACAAAAGAAACTGTTCAAATATCAATGAGTTCGGTTTCGCTCAACAAACCTTGGTCTGATAACTATTCATTTTTATTACCCGATCGCATGACTAGCTAAGCCTAGATCATTAGACCGCTGGAGAAACTTTACGGACCAACGCAACTCAGAACTCTCAAACGGAACTACCCAGACTAATTCACAATCACAAAGGTGCACATAGCTTTACTACTGCACATGGGAATTCAACATGCGATTCCCAGTACCCATGCCCATGCGCGTCAAGCTTTGGAGTTGAAATGATCATACCACCCGATTAAAAGAAAAGAAATAGACTTCAGCTTAACTTACGCCCTTGGATTCACGCCCTTGGATTAAATACATGGCGGGAACACTTGCCCTTAGTATTAACTTCTAGTTCTCTTCTCTCTCAAGGAATAATCACTAAATTGTATTAAGCTACCGAGACAAACTCCGTCATGATATTGATACCACTGATAATCGTTCTCAGCGGGGTTGTAGTATACGCCACGATCCGAGGCATATATCTAATTTGGTTTCATCCGCTAGCAAGATACCCTGGCCCTAGAATTGCTGCCATATCCGACCTCTGGTTTACATACGCCTGGTATGCTTTCCTCTTTGACTCCATGCATCGACAGACTCCGGCTGACCAGGAGGGCTCGTTAAGGCTTTCCGGAAGATATCCTTGGATAATCGAAAGTCAATTTCAGACTTACGGTATTAACTACTGTAACATCTTTGATGAAGATCCTGCGCTAACAAGCACAGGCGATGTCGTCAGAATCGCGCCAAATGAGTTGGCGTTTCGCACGCCACAAGCCTACAAAGACATTTATGGAAGCACCGTCAGGCGACGAGAGATCTTCGTCAAAACTGACATGCAAGACTTGTCGGAGTTTACTGGATTTCCTGACCTTGGTGTCGCCGCTGAGAGGAACCCCGAAACTCATGCCCAAGTTGCACGTGCACTGCAGCCATCCTTCAGCTCGCGTGTTCTCCATGGGTGTCATGATGTGATTCATCAGGTTATTGACGAATTTGTCACGCAACTCGAGAGACGAGGCGAGGTCAACTTAACAGAGGTAATTTGTCTAACAGGACGGCCACGTAATTCGCCGTGTTGACTTCAGCTAGTGGGTCGATTACCTCGCCCATGACATTTCCGGCGAGTTGGTGTATAATAGGGAGGCGAAGATCATGAAGTCAGGTGAGACTCCTACTTGACAGCAATAAGGGTCGTTGGCTGTGCAACTAAACCTTCCCATCATAGGAGAACCAACACCAGATGTAATCGCATCGCGGAAAATGTCGTACCTGGGAGCAGTAATCGTGGCACTGAAACGGTTTCCCCTTCTCAAGTTCCCTCTATTCGTTTGTTTGATTCCATGGGCTTCAGCATCTGGCATATCCACCTTCGGCAAAACTGTCCAAGGGTACGCGCGCGCGCGTATTGCAAAAGGTGGCAAAGTCCGGCATCTGGATCTCTTGGAGCCCATCATACCTACTGAGGGGTCAATCGTACCAGAAGAAAGCAAGAAGCGCAGCGACGACTGGATCGTTGCCCAAGCCAACTCACTCATGGCAGGAGCATTAGGTCCGGTCACAAACGCCATCATTTCGTCAGTTTTCTTGTTGTGTAACTCGCCAGAGACGATGAAGCGATTACAAGAAGAAGTCCGGGTCACATTCGAAAGCTACGAAGACATCACAGTGGAGGCATGCCAGTCTGCGTGTCCCTACCTTAATGCCGTAATTGAGGAGGACTTGCGTCTTGTGACACCAGCACCGTTTGGCCTGCCAAGGTACAGTCCAGGTGCAGATGTCGATGGTCATTTCGTACCTTCAGGGGTATGTCATTTGTTCTGTCCGTTTCAGAGTCCAAGACTTACTGTGAACACAGGTCACTGTACAGACTTGCAACTTCGCGACAGCTCACAGCCCCGATTATTTCTTCTTACCAAGAGAGTTCCACCCGGAGAGATTCCTACAAGAAACCCATCAGTGGTATGATCGACGCTTCAGCAACGACAGTAAACACGCCGTCATGCCCTTCTCGATTGGCCCACGTCGGTGCAGTGGCGCAACCATTGCGTACACGGAGCTACGCCTTATACTTGCCAAATTGGCATGGGCACTTGACGTAGAGCTTTCTTCTTCGGGGAAGAAAGTGAGTTGGGAAGAAGACGTGAAGGTTTATGCAACATACCGTTTCCCAAATGTGTGGATCAAATGCGAGAAGGCAAAACTAGTATCTATAGTTGCGTGATAAGGCTGCGTCAAAGTTCCAATCGTTTCAAGAATGAGGAATATCTCTGTTGCACGGCAGTTGGTGATGCCTTCCTGGATGCAGAGATCAGATGCAGGATTGGGTAGCTGAGAGGTCAAGCCTTGACTGGCTCGTACTCATATATACGCAAACCAACGTTGTCTCAGACTACAGCTGGCTGTCAAGGCTCTCAAGAATCATCGTCTTAGAAATCACATTGCACTTGGAATGTCAAAAGAAAGACTTGGAAATATTTACAGCCGCTTCGCCACCCACGTCTGCAACCATAAAGCTTGCTCCTTTTCCGAACTGATTGTTGGAAATATTCGCCTTCGAGTTACTTGTTTTAGATGGATCTTCAAAACCTAGGCTTCCCACAAATATGCGAGGCTCGTCCCCGGTGATGTTCCCGTAGAAACACAGTCTTTCATGTTGTCCCTCGCCGGCTTCGTGTTCCGAACTTGTCTGATCACAGGCTGGCTGATCTGATAATTGCAAAGCAACGATGTCGGCAGGGTCGAGCAAGATTGTGTCGGAATCTAACGGAGAATAGATTGTCAGCTCCGTAATTCTATACTAAAACGTGGGGAAAAGTTACAAACCGATGTCAAACGTACCTACTCTTCTGAACTCTCTGTTGTGGAGCCTTTCTGCGAAAGCAAGGTTTAGCCCCAGAACCTGTCTTACTTTGACGTTACTGTCTTCAAGTACTTTCAGTCCAACACGATATCCATCTTGCAGGCTCCCGGAGAGGCCGACATGGATGACAGAAATCCGCGTGTGAAGTTCGCTTCGGGCATTCTGAAGGCGGCGCAAAATGCCAGCTAAGGCCTTGTCGTTTGCGTCCCCTGCCTTCCAGGCATGGGAAAATCTTTGAACTCTACTCTTCTGTTGCTCTCCTTGTATCTTAATGAAGAAATTGTCGAGGTCCGATGCTATAGCCTCAATGGCCTCGAGCTGATCCCCAACCTCGTGGGTTTGAAGCCGGGGCTCATATTAAACTAGATCCAGCGTCTTTGATATGGCTTCCAGAGTCAAGGAAACATCCTCCAGTGTCTTAGAGGACTCTCTTATTGTTTCTCGAGTTTGTTGCACCTTTCGAACGATCGTGATGGTGGCTGAAATCAGGCCGACAATACTAGCAGCAGTTCCGATTTCTGCGGCCTGTGGCATTCGGGTTAGCTATGCGTCACGAACAAAAACTCGAACGAAGAAAGTATCTTACCATGTTTTACATTCGTCGGTCTGTGAAAACTTTCCGCGAGCAAGATTTTAGCGTCGTTGGCGATAATGAGCCCAGGCACTTCCCACGTACTCCAGAGTGCAACGTGAGCCGAAGAGCTTTCTCCGCTACAGCAAGAAACATGACGTGCGAAAGGCTGAACCAACCCACAGACTTGTCACCCACGTGATATCCGCTGACAGTTGACTTGGTGCCAATCACAGCTGCATATTCTTCCTATCGCTTATTTCCTCTCCGCATCCATCAGAGTGATCCGAATTCAATCGAGCCACCAAATCCTGGACGCGTTCCCGATCATCGGTTTCGCAGTGTGATCCATCAGAGCTTGAACCGGAGGCTCTGGCGCCCATTTTGTACGATGAACAACTCCGGGGCACCTTGGCGACAAGAAGCTAGCGATACAACCCCACTACGTGGATTATCTGTCCAGGGCTCGACGTTCGGTGACAACGCGCGAGTCTCAGAGCAAAACTTTCAGCTTCAGAATGGTAGATAATAATCTCCAACTTGGTGTTTAATGCGTACCCAGCGGAAACTAATCAATTATCCTTGTCAGGGACATTTCTCTTGCAACCTACCGAACGCTTCCTGAAGCATCTTTCGAACATCGATCCGCGAGTGGAAAGAAAGTCAATTGATGCGGCCGTAAAAACAAAGTCAACAAACGTGGATGCGCTTCAATACCTTCTCGACCAAGGCGACGAAGTAGACAGGTGGATCCGCGGAGACTCAGGACAATTTCTCTTCGTCAACGACTGTACGGGCAGAGCACACACCATCCTAGCCTCCATGATTGTTGACAAAGTCGAGACTCTTCACGCGAAGGAATACCTCACCACATCATATTTCATTCGTCGCTCAGAGAGCAGCAAGAGATTATCTTTCACAGCCAGCGACATCGTCGCGGGTCTAGCACGCGTCTGCTTAACGGATCGTCGACTTGGCCATCAGCTTGTCTCTGAGATCCAAGGAACGTATGGATCGTCAATAGTAGGCTCTGATCTTGAGGTGTCAGCGGGGATATTGATGGACATTCTGAAATTGCTCCATATCCAAAGCAGCGAGCAATGGATTCTGTTTGTGGTGGATGGGATTCAGAACTGCACGACAGAAGTGGACCAGAACGGACTCTACGAACTTGCTACTTTCTTGAAAAATTTAGCGCTGAGTTACCCAAAGTCTAAATGGCTCATCAGTGGCAGATTGATGGATACAGTTGAAAAAGGTCTTCAACGCCTCTGCGATTCTCCGACGTCAATACGTTTGACCTCGGATGACGTCGCCGCAACTTTTGATCTTGATGTTGTTGTTGAAACAATGATAGCACTGGCGCAAGATATAAACGACACACCAACGCACCAAACATCGAATAAACTTCAGAACGTACAGGAGGACCTATCTTGGTTTCAGTACTGTCATGCAGCGCGAACGTGGCTGGCGCAACGGCACGATAAACCAAGGATACTAGGCTACCGCAGAAGCTTTCAAGACCCGTTACAGCCAAGCTCTCTGGGCTGGCATCTTGCTGTGCGAGGTTTTGAAGACACAGTGTCTTCTCAAATTCTGCGGGTATATTTCTCTTTCTCCGACTCCTTTTCTGTCGATGTTGAGAACGCATCGGCCGTCCTTTCCCATAGTCTTCACCCTGCACAAGCTGTTTGGTGCTTATTCGCGCAGCTGGCGACCCTTCACTGCAAAAATTACGCCGATCTAGCGTCGTTGATTATCAGCTTTCCAGAAGAAGCTCAGCGAGACCTGAAATTTGTCTACTCGCTCGTCGACCAGCAGAAAATGACAATCAATAGGGGTCGAGCCCCAGGTGTATCGTCTGTGGAACCCTGGTTTCAAGAGCTACTTTCTCTCGAACTGAAGAGAATGGCCACCTTCACAAAAGCTTTGATCGAAGATTTGAAATCAATGGCATCCAAGTGATTTTGATTGTGGACTGTCTAGAACTTGTCAATCCAGCTCATGGGGCTGAGTTTCGCACATTCTTGAGGAGCCTTGAATGCAGCCTCCGGGTATTGCTATGCTTCAACGACGACGACAAAAGGGAATGTGCAAGCTGGAAAGGTTGGGGGCAACATTTATCTCATGAGACAGTCATACATGAGAAAACTGAATATCAAGGTAAGACTGGGATCTGTTAATTACGTTGTGCCGTTGCATACTGACCCACCAAGAATGCATGAGGAGCCTCCATTTCAAAGATATGCACCAACGCCGCGACCAAGTCAGTGATCCTTTGCATGAAACCAATCAGTGGCTTTGGTCAAATGCAACGTTTCAAAAATGGGAGCGAGATGGAGGTCTGCTTTGGATATCTGGCAAAGCAGGAAGCGGGAAGTCAGTTCTTGCAAAGAGCATACAACGACGCTTTTCATCGCGCACTGGTGAAGCTATGATACAAACACCTTGGCTGACTTGTGGCTGGTTCTATACAGCACGAAGTTCTGATGTTTGCACGCGACACAACTTCATGATGCGATCAATTCTTTACGAGATGCTGGAGTCAGCTGCATTGGTGTTCGACGATGTCAAGCCGCTGTACCGGGAATTCTTGGATGGCGCAGATGGGGATGTTGAATGGACTTCCGACAAGCTTGAGGTTATGCTTGATGGTGTTCGTGTAAGCCCAAAAATGCCCGCTACAGTCGCTGTGATTGACGCACTTGATGAGTCTGAAAATAGCGATGGCTCTCAAGTCGGTTGGGAAAGGGCGTTGGGAATTTTACAAAGACTGGTCAGGGACAGCAACATACGCCTGGTCGTGTTGAGCAGACCAGAACCTCGCATCCTTGACATCCTCGGGAGATCACCATTCATCAATCTCCAGCAGCACAACAGTAGTGACATTTCCATTCTTATTGAAGACGGAATATGTCGTCTACGGAAAGCTTGGCCGTTGTCCTCGGATCTGGATGACGAGGATGAAGATGAGATGTATTCTTCTGCGGATGATGCCTCAGATGTATCGAAAGAGACTCTGTCCAGCATCGATTCAGCAGGTGGAGACACAGAGCGAGTTCAGAGAGAACAAATGTTGGATGAGATTCGTCCGTATTTGGAACGTGAGGCATCTGGCGTCATTCTTTGGGTGACGGTTGTCCTCTATCGATTACAAATCGACATCGAAGGAAGGTGCGGTTTTACTCCCGAGCAGTTACGAGATACCCTCAAGTCACTGCCTACTGAGATCGAACAGTTGTACTTATATTCTCTGGAGAAGCTTAGTGTCTTCAAGGACCCTGTCAAGCTGCGCGTTACCAAGGATATTTTGACTTGGATCGTAGGTTCGAAGGGGTGGGCAGCACTGGAGCTTCGAGAGCTGCGAGATGCTCTCGCTGTTTCGGAGACTGGGCCGAATCAGCAGGAACCTCATTCTTTCAAAAATTCCAGACGCCTTTTCGGTGGCAACTGGAGCAAATTTTGCCTCTACATACAGGACCATTGTGGTCCTTTGGTGGAGATCTTGGATAATCACCAGTCTCCCATTTACGTACAACACAAACGCAAGGGGCGACACCGCGGCCACGTTGCGCAACCAACCTGGACGATACAGCTTCTTCACCAAACAGTCAATTCTTTCCTTCAGAATGACAACAGACGCAGGCCGCTGCAAGTGGAGAGGAACGAAGCTGAGCATTATGTCATCACAAAATCCTACTTGTACCTTGGAATGCCCACATCATCCGAAACACTCTTCAATCCGCCTCACTCATGTCCGCTTTCAGGACCACTTGACGTGTTGGATATCCTTCCATCTGCGGTTGCAGGGCGTTCTGGTATCACGCAAGAACTTCCGCAACAGCTTCTCGCCATTACACAATGCTGCAAAGAATGGCCGCTGGCTAAATTCGCGCTGGCAGTTTTGTGGCAAACTCAGCCAACGGTGGCTTCTATTCCCGAACGACTAAGCAGTATCAACCATCATCTGATATCGTCAAGTGAAGACCGTCTACACTTTCCCCTAACGTCCCACACCCACTTATCGGCACCCCCCACTTCTCGGCACCCCAAAAATCGCTCACCACCATGAATACCCCTCAACTTCAACCTTTAACATCTTCATCAATCTTTATTCAACTCTTACCATACTTTGTATAACGCATAATAAGGCCTCAATGCCAGCATATACTGAAAATGACATTACCAA
>JABGMY010003750.1:0-24185 GCA_014705525.1 Colletotrichum sp. HC292
GCTATTCGGAGGGCTCAAATCGAGGCGGGCGAACTTGAAAATAGCACAGATGAATCCAGCGAGTCTGAAAACTCTAGTGACAGCGAAAGTTGTATCGTCGTAGCCTCATAATATATATAAAAAAGTGGTTGAAGTTGATATGTATTAATGTGAGGGCATGTAAAAATGGGGTGTCGAAAAGTGGGGGGTGACGAAAAGTGGGTGACGGACGTTAAATAGAGGCCAAATGAGACCCTTCCAAGATGTTGTAATAGTCTAGACTCTGTGATGTGTCTCAGCACGCGTATTGTAGGAACTAGCAAAACAGTAATACAAGCTGCCCAAAAAAGGAAAACCCACTTTGGGTCCGATATACACCGCGGCCATAGAACTGACAGAAGACCCCAGCCAGGATGCTCAGATAAGCCTTGGAAATGAGGGACGCCGCCAAGGTATAAGCCAATGATCAGGATTGGCCACCGTAAGTTGTATGCTGTAGGTTTGCAGGCTCTGAGAATCCGAGGCAATTCTGTAGGGGCTAGAAGGCTCAGGTCGCATATTAACATTCCAGCGAGAGGCATCGCACAGTTCCATCCGTCAACGACGTAGAGAAAGTATGCTATCATCGCAGCTTCGACACTGACGCGAAAACCTGTGGATTGTGTGCTGAACGCCATCAAGGTCGAGAATACGACCATTGATGACTTGAATTCCAAAGGAACGGTCCACTTCTGATCGTTGTATCTGAACCACTGCTCGTCAGAGCCCCTGTAAACAAAGGTGTATTGCCAGAATTCCGAGGCCCAGCGTCGCACCTCCGCAGACCAATTCCCTTTGGCCTTGAAGCGAGGGATGCCAATTTCGAACACATGCCAGAATGTCAGGTAGGCAAGTGTACGATTTGCAAATGGTAGGTATAGTCTGAGCCATCTTCGGAACAAAGAAGAAGACACAGTTTTCGCGAAGCCTGAGTAGTTGCGAGAATGGATATGCTGAAGGGGTTTGATCGATATGGAGTAGCCTGAAACGACGAAGAAGATGGCGACTGCCATGGCCACCAGTGATCAGAGTTCGTAGTCCAGGCAATGTAGCGAGACGATATTCGTCGTCATAACCAAACGCTCCTTCCGGAACTTGTTGAGAGTCGTAGTGGAACCATAGTATGTGATGATGCCAGTATACCAGAAGTGCTGCAAGTCCTCGAAGCCCATCTAGATATTTGGTGTCTGGAGATTTCCTCTCGAAGTGCTCTCCAGGCGATCTGGATACGATCCCTTCTGACAGAGTCATTACGAGAAGGAGCTTGAAGAGTTTCGCTATTCCGGCAGAAGCGAATATAGCCCGACAGTAACGACGACGACAGCAACAACGCCGAATAACGATGTATTCAGAGTGCAAAAGTCTGAGTAGAATTCATCAACTTTTCACGGTATCGATGTTCGTCGGAGATGTGATTCGGAGATGTGAACGTGAAGTACTGGTGGGAGCGTTGTTGTGAATTCACCAGGAATGTGTTTGACCCTGAAGATTAGCAACAATATCCCCGTTGGCCATATCCGTAGACGGGCTGCTTGGTGAAATGTGGGACGACAACTCCTCCAAGGGTTCTCCGAGGATCGAGGTGGATCATTGCATGATCACACAGTGATCTGAGAAGGAATTAGTACACCTAGAAGTATCTCTTGGATCTGTTGGTTTATGTTACACTGTAAAAGACCCATAATTCCGGCATGTACAACTATGTTCTCTTTATCTCCATGTCTCCGCCCTTGCTCTGGAGGAGACGCGACTTCCCACCAGGCCAAGATGAGTGCTTCTTCATGGGCTGGGTATGTCTAGCATGTCAACTATGTACTTCGAGCAGTGTCTTTGTTGGTTGAGCCCTCCCATGTCCGTTGAAATGCACACAGCTGATTCCGTGGAAACAACGAAGAATTCCGCGGTTTTGGTTGGTGCACGCCGTTGGCGGCAAAGCTCTTGAATTTTGTGCACCAGCGCGGTGCGGCATGGAAACTGATAAGGCCTCGTGTCCCCGCAGCAGTTACCTTTTATGGTCAGTTTTTTACAGCTTGGGAATGACCGTGGTCTAGTGTCACAACATCCATCCATGTCGGTTGCGCAATGCGCCTAGGGTGCGAATCGAATGCTGTTGGGAGGAGACAGCCGGTCCAGATGATTGAACGCTGAGACTTGCGCACTTGCGAAAGCAAACTGCATTTCCGGTGATACAGTTGCAGGCATCGAGAAAAGATGGCCGTGCAACCATTGCCCCTGCCTGTAGCCTATCTAGACAAGTCATGGGACTTGAAGTCATATTCCATTCAGACTACCTGTTGACTGGAGGGATGTGGGTCAACATCGCCAGCAGAACCTCCCCCTACGTCAACAGCAAACTACCTGGCAGGAAATTTTGAAACTAGGCTTCATCTTGTTTATTGACGAAAACCTCAATTTCAGTCGCCGATGCTGTCTCTCCTAGGCTCGAATCATCAACATCTACACGAAATGCCATCTCCTTTCGCGCGCTACAACTGGTCTCTGGTGCAGAGAACTGCACCGGCGTCCTTACTGGATTGCTTGGATTTATTTTGATTCTATTTCTGCCAACGAGCATTCTGTCTTATCGTATGGGAAGCTTTTCTCCGATTGCTTTTGTTCAATCCAAGCTGCAATCAATCCCTCCCCCGTCGAAACATCCAGCTCACGCAGTTGGCCATCGATATGAGACTCAAATCATTTCACAAGATCCTCTCATTATCTATATTCACGAGTTCCTGAGCCAAGACGAAATATCTCACGTTCTTGCGGCCAAGTAATTAAGTTTGTTTTGGTTTATGAGGCTATCAAGCTCACTCGTGGTGTTTAGTGAAGGGCGATTTGAACCATCCAAGGTCTACGACGGCCCAGATCACTTCGTGGATCCCAAAACCCGTATCTCGGAATCGGAAATACTCAAACCGGACGCCATCACACGACGTATCAAAAAAAAAGCGACCTCATTCAGGGGGTGGCGCAATAACACTACCTTCGTCGAAGACCTCAAGGTCCAGCGGTACGGCTTCAATGGTCACTACTCCTTTCATTACGACTGGGATAAGATGACTCTTGAGGGAAACCGTGTGGCCACATTCATGGTGTATCTCACCGACTCCTGCACTGGCGGGGGAACCAACTTTCCCCGCATCAACATGCCTGTTGACCAGCGATGGTGTAGTATCATAGACTGCGATGAGAAAGAGTACGAGGGAACTACCTTCGAACCGGTTGCTGGTTCGGCGGTCTACTGGGAGAATATGCATGTCAACTGCAGCTTTCATCGGGGTGTTCGACATGCATCTCTGCCAGTAAAGTCTGGTGAGAAAGTTGGATTGAATATCTGGTTTTGGGATATGGACTGGAGGCCCTTTGAGCAGCCAGTCTGATGCGAATGGTATTCTCATGTATGACGTACTCTGGCAGTTTTATAACTCCCGTCTCTATCACATAATACCCATGGGTAATGTCCAAGAATGGAAGCGTCCATACGTCCATTGGTGCATGATAAACTACGGACATCTGACTGCAGATGTGCGATTTTGACTCGATAGAGCAGCAATGCAAACTTCTCATGAAGCTGTGCCATAAATTTCACTCTCACTGTACGCTGCCTGTTGGCCTAGCTAAGGTTCAAATGTCACGGTTAACACGGTAGTGGCGGACCAATTCGAGATGATTGCGACATAACTTCATTTGCTACAAAACCTATCTCAACCAATCTCTCAATCATACTTTTCCTGAGAATTGTGTGAAACACAGTTCGAACTTCCAGCCCGTTACAACCCATACACATGTTGCTAGTTCAAACCATTTCTCGGCTGCTCAGCCATGATTGTTGCCCCCCTTCCCTGCTGCTTTCTTTGCCCTCGAAGCCTTCGACGCCTTAGAATTGGCGGATTCGACTGAATGCCACGAGTCGAGGGACTTCAAACCGTTTGGACCTATGTCACCTCTGTCCTGACGCAGGTGATTCAAGTCGTGATTATAGTCATCCTTTTTTGTATTGATCTCGCCTCTGGATGCCCTTGAGCCGGGGAGAGTTTTCGCGGTTCGCTCCCTCTCCTTCTGCAACTTGCTCTGTTCAGAGCGGTGAGAGTTTAAGGAGTTCTGGCAATTTGTACCACATTTCTTGGCATTTTGCTTGTCGAGGTTGTTGATGTATTCTGCGTCGTTTGGCTTCAGTTGATCCCTGTGAAACTTCTTGTCGTCGGCCTCTTTTTGAGCTTTCGAGGGCTTCGTATTTGCCCTTGGGGCAATTGAAAGGAGGTTGTTGGGAGGGGCGTGAGTGGTCTCCTCATCATAGTGCTGATTGGGCATCCCGGCATCTTCATTGTCTAAGCCAGGGACATCAACCACGGCCTCAGCCCTAGGTTGAAGGTCAAGTTCGTCTGTGACTGGGACGTCAGAATCAGTTGGAGAGGTCTTGAGGCTTTTTTCAACTTTACCTTCGTCCCCTGCTTTGATATCAACAGCGCTGTAACCGGTGCCATGTCTGAATATTGGCGCCCAGGTGTTGGAGAGATCGGGGGAGACGACAATGGGACGTGCGGCTACAGAAGCTGCAAGAGTCTCCAAGAGGACGATGGTAGCGAAGAACATGTTGTAGAACCGGCTTTCACCTGGTCATGAGATAACAATGTAAGGTAGCAGAGTGCTAAGATACCTTGCAGAGAGAGAGGAGCAATAAGACAGCATCATGTGGATTCAATGCTGTTTAAATTTGTTATACCGAACTTCCTTTCGGTCAAGTTGAACAAAGATAAGCTTCATTTGATGCATGACTCGCTCTAAGCAAATATGGAAAGAAGATTTATCTTAGCGCCTATATTGAGTTAAGCTAGCCCTGAGAGCTTTTGTGTTGTTCCTTACATAGAGTTAAGCTAGAGCAGTGAGGACAAAATGCGGCATTTCTAACGAGCAAAATTTGCTGAAATAGCATATCCAGGAAGAAAATCAGTTCCCTAGCAAACTTTCATGCAGCGGTAGAGTGACTGGTCTCGCCCGCTCAGGGCCGAAAGCTTGAGGGGTGAGCTGGTATTTGAGAAGACCAGGGAAGCTAAGATAGGCAAATTACCCCTCTCCATCCCTTCGTTCACCAATGATCCTCGTTGCCTCAATTCTCCGCAGTACGCCCCTAGGCCGTCCACATCACAGAATTCAACTAGATCCCTACACTCACTCCGCACACCATCGATACCATCACAGACAAGCGAGGACACACCACGTAAGATATGACGCGGTCGATAACTTTGTAAGTGGCGGGCTGGTCTGCCATTGCGCCGAGCAGGCGATAATTAAACCGATAGATCTGAACGTGCGGTCCTGAACGATGACTTGGAGCTTGGTTTTCGCTGCAGTGGGGTTCATGGATGTGCGGGGGATTTCCGATGTGAACCTCAGGCTTTTATCACCCCGCAGACAGGAAAGGGATATCAACCCGACGCCTGTCGACAGATCAGTAAGCGAATCTGGATTTCTTGGTCGGCCGTTGAGAAACGGCCGTCGGAAATCCAGATCAGTAGTTAAGCTTGAACTCTTAATTTAAGCCTTACAAGTCATATGGCCTCAACTGTGAGCTTATGATTTTTGCGTGATGCTAGTACAACACGAGTTTACGGGCACTTGACCGGGAATTTCTTAACAATGACTACTTCCTGAATACTGCAATTTAATTTTCAGGCAAGAACATGCGGACCGGCGTGGTGTAGTGACATACCCATGGCAAGGCCTCTAGCGCCCAGAGGTCGCTAGTTCAATTACAGCCACCGGCACACCAAATCCATGCTTCATGAATCTGTGGCCTATAACGACGGCCGGCTCGCGCTGCTCACCCTGATTGCGAGATCTTACGGCGGCGGATAATCCAGCTGCACGTGAACTACAGAGTGGCAATTCAAATGGATGAAGAGGCCGACATGGCGATACGCCAGCAATGGATCATGTGCATATTTAGCATTTAAAGGATTGCTTCCAGTGTAGGAAGCAGCTCTTAAAACGAGGAAGGTGTTCTAAGCTGCGTGATAACTTCTCGCAGCTGACTTTACCCCAAGGGACATTCAAACACGTGCAAGTGGAGATAAAACTTGTATTATTGACGAAATCTAAGATTCGCCAGGTCGCGGCCGCATCTACGAGAACAGAAGCTGCTCCATTTTCTCGAGTGCCCATTGTTGACATCTTTCGTTACAATCGGAGTTCAATGTGCACTCTTTTCCGCCGATCAAGTTGCAATCTCCACCGAATTGAACCGCGCGCATAAACTGAAATGGAAACTTGTGAGTCGAATTGCAACGCAAACCTCCTGGCACGAATAATGATGCCTGCCCTTACCAGACCTTCGTATCCACAAAAGCCGCTGTCGCTGACCACGTTGGGCCTTGGCAAACAATACATCCAGGTCCATATTGTCTTCACTAGGGCCTTTTGCAATTCTGTAAGCATAATAATGCGGCGTGAATATGAGAAAGGACACCAGCAATCGTTGACACATGCATGTTACCAAGAATTTACTCCTTGTCGTCTCCTGTGCGAGAAGGTGATCTTCACATACACCAACGACCAAACATGCTTAATGGAAGGCAGCACAGGGTGATACAACACAAGCCCTTGTGGCTGAAGCCCTATTCCGGTCCAAACTTCAACTTGAAGAGTGTTCGGTTCGCCACTTTATCGCTCTTGAAACGCGAGGTTAGCAAGGATAGCGAAGATAAGCCAATTCAAACTTGCAGCTAGCCCAATCAAATATCATGCGGTCTCAATGGGACCGCTCAACGTTAGATTTGCATGCTTTCGGGCGGGGTAGATGAAAGGAGTCTGCTGTTGCATAGAATATTGTTGCACGGACGCGGCGTTGAGAGTGATTCACGGTCAACAATCTTACATCTAGATATTCTCCTTGCCGCTGTAAGCGTGAGCAGTAGTAAGTGTATCTTCTTGGTGCAGTGTTTTCGTGAATTTCAACAAGTTTAACGGGTCCTAAGATGACCCTGCTGTGGGATCCATTCGAGAAACGTAGGTTACTGGCCTTTTCTGGATGGGTTGTAGAAAGACTGCTCCCCGACAGACTCACGATGCTTATCATGCCTCCGAGAAGACAATGAATTCAGAAAACAGAGCGGCCAGTCCATTTGAAAGCGAAATGTCTAGATGGAGACGTTCATTGGTTTCCTCCGACAATTGGAGAGTCGGGGTAACAGTAGCTAAACATGTTCAAGCCAATCTTCTGCCCTGAATGAACAGGTAATCCAGCGTGCAACACACGATAGTCTCCGCTGCCGTTCATGTGCATGTCGTTCCAGAAGATGGCGTTCCCCTTCTTGGGCTTCACCAGAAAGCCCATACCCGTGTCCGTCCTGGAAAACTTGTCACCATCCGCATCCGAAGCCACACCTTTGATATCCGGGAAATACGTTTCGCCTCCGGTGCAATTGTCCCCTAGGTACGCGAAGAGAGTACCCAACCGGTTGTACGGTCGATTGGGGGTATGTTCTAGATGTGTCTCTTCCGCGAGTTTGTAAAACCAGTCGTAATGGAGCCTAAACCTCTCACTGACATCGTACCTCACTAGTCGGAGCGGCTCGATATTGATGTGTTGAATGTTTCCGAGAAAGCTTCGCATGCGGGCTGTCAGAACAGTTGATGGGGTTCAGATCACGAATTGGCCCCATTTCGGACTCGTCTGGCATAGACAATTTTGGAAACACAGCCACCAGAATCAAAGCCAGCAATGGCAATAGCACTGCAAACATGCCATAGTTTTCAAGCGCTTGTGGAATTTTCTGCCTGAGCTTTGGGAAAACTTAGCCTTCTCGTTTGATGCCAGACCTTGTAATTCCGAACATGGGAATCTTTGCTTACCAAAACAGATTGACCTTGAGCAGAGTGTGAGTCCATGTTTCGTTCTTTGAAGGAAGCGTCCACTCATACGGGTTTCAACGGGTATTGGGAGATCAGTTCGTCGAGAAAGAATCTCCAGAAGTTTCTGTTGGCATGGCCAACTCTTGAGGAGCAACTCAATGTCACAAAAGATATCGCACCTAATCCCAATACACAGAGAATCTCCGCCCTCACGGACCCGTTCCGAAGGGCCTTCTTGACCCGTGTGCGCAGGGGGGGCATTCGCCCGCGGGCGCTAGAGCAAACGCTGACAGGGGCTACGTGAGGATGATTCACCGGTATACAGTGCACATAGCCAATGGCACAAGTTCCCAGACATCAAACTACCTCGCACTGTTGTTTGTGTTTAGCGCGCATGTCTAATGCGCAATCGGGTATGTTGGAGGGCAGGTGACTATGCGAAAACAAAGAGTGCAGTGGGAGATTAGTGGCACCATGAAAAAGCCTCCACCGATTGGTTTGTGCCCTCATCTCAGCGTGCAAGTTTTTTTAGCTTTCTGCTGATCACGCGCAAAAACGGCGAAGGCAGGCTTGAAAACCTAATTGCCGGCCTCATGCCATGCCAAGTGTTGGTGTTGATGAAGTAGGATTGAGGCACAGGCTACAGCTGCAAATGGCAAACCTGGCGGCTTCGGTGGGGAACGTACACTTGACAATACGGAAGGCTTGTATGCTATTAACACTTCATCTTCGTTGATCTGCCCGTTCGCCTGCACATTATCGCCGCTTGCCCGTCGCAGGAATAGCTTTTGCGAATTTCAGAATATGGATGGTTGTAGAGTTTGAAAATTGAAAATTCTTCCATTTTAAAGAAGAGAAATCTAGTATCAGACAGTGCCTCTGATGTACAGATCAGGTCTAGACATTCCACGGCATACACAGTCCGGTGTTGGGGTCAGGAACTTGTTTGGGCCCATGGATGCAGTCAATGTCCTTCCTCCCCCAACATGTAGCGCCCTTGAAATTGTCCCATGCCACGAATGTCCCCTTATGTTTTGACCGGACATTGTTCCATGCACGCCATACCCTTAGGTCGCCTCTGTAGAGTTGTAGACTAGCAGGGCACGACGTGTCGCCTTCAACGACCGAAGGGCTTCCCTCGGGCTTCCCTCGGGCTTCCCTCGGCCCATCCCGCGCAGTCCGGTCCCAGAATGAGACTTACGCCCTGAGAGGCTACAGCAAGAGCGTCAGTCGGGTCCTTGGCGCACACTGATGTGTCACAGCCAACTTGAAGGCAGTCGAAGCTGCCATCGTCGTCATGGTAAGCGTCTCGAGCTGTCAGCTTTGTTGGGTCGATAGCGGTCGCATTGCAAAGATGCAAGAAACCCAGGGAGCCTAATGTGATTCTGGCCACTTTTTGTTAGCAGAGAACATCTTTCGCTCGTGAAACGTCAAATAATCCGGGAGAGCCTCACAACTGGAACGTAGACAACATGGTAAGTCTTTTCTGTGTTTCTCAAGCAAAAGAGACACAACCAGAGGAGACAAGACAGAAACAGGAACGTCCGCCATTTCACTTAATTTGACCCTAGGCTTCGTTGACATTGTGTGTCTACCAATTCTATTGCTTTTCATCGGCAAAACCGAGCATTTGCGCAATATTGTTTCTCATAATTTGTCAAGGTTTTCCGGTTACCAAATCAATACGCCACTTTTGTCTTGATTCATTTCTAGACTGGAGTACTGTGAAGCGAAGACCCACGGAGGCCAAGAATTACAGTATTTGCATGACCTGACCCCCCGATGGTCGATTCCCAGGCGCCGGTTCGCTTGTGCAGTGCATTGACTCTACGGATTGGCCCGAGAGAGGTTGTTGTAACCAACAGCCAACGGCAATGCAAGGCTACGTCGTAAGAGGTTTGAAAACTTCGTCTGCTACCTATGTGAATAGATGTTTGTTGCGGAGCCGCAATCGAATGATTGGCTAGCATTTACGCCGAGGATATGAAGATCTTAAGATCTAATCTCATCTGATTGAGTTTCCGGATTTGTCCGTTACTGAGTGATGTTATGAGGAAGTTTCTTACCGAAGTTTCTTACCCGAGGAACCCGAATTCCCCGGATTTGAATATTTTGGTAGCTTTTTCCCGAAAGATCGACAGCGACGAAGAGGGTTACTCCTTGTTCCAGTAACAGAGACTGAAGTGGCTTTCAGCGACCCAATTTCAGTACAGACACAACGCAGGCGTTAAATCATGTAGTCAGGCCGTCATTACATACAATGATTTTCCTGTCAACCATGTTCTGGCCAGCTTTCTTCTTTGTTTGACTCCTCAGTTATTATTTCATCATGCAGTTGACGCGCCTCATTGTTTGGTGCGCCTCAGTTACAGCTGTCGCTGCGATAGTGGACTGGAGGACGGCAACTTGCACAGGCACCACCGTCGATGCAAAAGCCCTTCCCAACGAAAGGTGGGCCGCAGCAGGTGCCACTGAGGCTCTACGTGAGGTACTTGACGAGTGGAAGAAATACAACTCTGGCCCAAATGAAGTCAAATTCGAATTCAGCCAGTTTGTGTCCTGGTATTTTGGCGGCCCGGAGATGTGGAGGTGCTCCAAGTTACTGGGTGTGCCTTGTTCTACATCGTTGACTTGCGAGGCAACGAAGTATCCTGCCGGTTATCTGATTCTCAACTCCTTCTCCAAGCTTCATCAAGTAAGCTGCTATCCCCTAACACTTTCTCAACTGCGGGAAATCGAATGAATTGGTGCTGACCAGAAGCACAAGTTTCATCGAAGATACTATGAAGCTCTCGATCAAGCACAAATTGACATCCAGTCTGAGATGGATCTCTTCGCTGAAAAGTTCTCGGTGGCACCCAAGGAGAGTGACTCTACCGCTAGGATGCAAAGAATCATGCTCAATGTACTTTATGGAGTTGTCGGCATCGCACAGTCCTACACAAACAATATTTGTGAGTACTCTTCCTTCAATCGCAACAAACATGTTTCAATTGTGTCGAGCATCCATACTTATTTTTTGCCAGTCGTCTATTCGACGATGTTCCAAGGCTTCCTCACGCAAACAATGCGTTCCCAAATTACGACTACTAGTAGTTACACCATTTTCACCGGCTGGGCAGTTGGCAAAGATTATCTTCTTCCGTAAGTAGCCCACCAGCAAAGCCAGAGAGCAATCTCAGCCAGGAGATTAACACTGACCAAAGTGAAACAGTGGCGGCCAGGCCACCCCTGCTTACGGCACATTATCTGCCACTATGGGTGACGTTTTCGACGCCTGGAAGGCGGCCGAGACAGAGTACCTCAAGATCATCTTCACACCGCAAGATGATGATACCATGGAATACATCATTGCAGCGCTTGACAATGGCTTAATGTCCGCCGCGCCTGATGACATTGATTTCAGAGAAATGTCGAAAGTAATCAAGAAGCTGTTCTACCCCAACCTGATGCTGGCCGCATGGCAAGGTACACCTTCAGCTCGTAGGCCCTTTATCCTGTGGGTCACACATCACTGATCCCTACGTCTTTTCTTTGCTGACGAAAGTACAGGAAAACAAACCTTCCTTGCAAGATGGGCAAGGGTGAGAGAGATGACGCTCTGTGGCCATTCCTGCCTGCAGACGATCATGAGAGAGCTGCCGCATGTTATAATGGCGCCTTGTTCTACCTGCTTGATATTAGAAGCGAGGGGGTGGATTTAAGCATAGGTCAGCCCTCTATAAAGCCCAGTGAGAACAACCCTCTCACGGCCCTGTTTGGTATTGATACCATGGATGGAAAACAATGGGGAGGTGTGACCAAGGAGGACATTGTGGCTGCAGTCTACGGCGGATGGCTTGAGGGTGGTCGAATGAACAACAACTTCAGTCCAGACTACACCAACATCCAGCCGAGCGAGGGTTCGCCGCTGTGGTTTGGCAATGGTATCAGGATTCCAGGGTATGTAAAAATGCCTCTCTGCAACAACCTGTACACGATTATGGCCAACGTTGCTGTTGGTAAGCCGGAGAGCGACCCATCATGGCCTTGCGCCTCGCTGCCTGTCGTCAAGCCGTCATAGGGATTATTGAAGAAGAGCACTCGGCAGCTGTTGTGTAACATTGGCAATACTTTCATACCCACCTCAGAGTCTTAGTCTTAACTTGGTTTTCAAAATAATCAGAAGTAAATGCTGACCTGTAGCAAATGCGTTCACGTGTCACGTCGACATTTGTTTAAGCTTTCTTGTTTGGCAAATGAAGGATAATCAATGCTACGGGCTGTGCTTTCCCAAAGTAACTTTTTCCGGTTGTGGAACTACACAGCGACGACTAGTTCGTGGAGTAGAAGAGGAGTTTCGTTGGTCAACGAAACGAAACTTTGGGGCTGAATCCTTCTGCTTTGCCCGGCTCTGGTATGATGACGCCGAATCTGACGCTTTCCATTCCATGGACTGAGACATGTCAGCTCTCTCCTCGGCCCTTCTCCCGAGAGGCTGCTTATGCGATTGAGGCTGGCACTTGGCGAGGCATATACGACCTGCCGATACCCGGCCGCTACCCGATAGGGTCAAAGGGATGGAATCATGAGTTATGTTGCCATGTTTGTGAAAACGCCACCTCTATGCCACTACATATAACTACCTTGTGAGATATTATAAGTGTGACATCTATAAAGCCAAGCAGGTACCCACCAGAAAAAAACGGATCATCACAAACACAGCATCAATACCATCATAATCCCTTCAGTCTAAATACCGTGCCTCGTACAAAATGCAGTTCTCATCAGTTGTTCTCATTCTCTTTGCTGCCGCGGTCAATATCCAGGCCTCACCCCTTGCAGACCGCCAAATTCCAGGAGGGCCCAACGCCGACTGCTGCGGCTGTGACTTCAACAACAAGTCCCGTGTCTGCACGGTCCCTCCTCCAGGCGGCTGCTTTACCGCTACCGTCATCTGCCCTTTCAACCCGAACCCTGAAACCGAGGAGATGTGCTGCTGCTGCGACCCAAGCATCCCCGCCATGAGGTGTAAGCCAGTCGCCAAGAACCAATGCTTCTGTCCAGCAGTGGCGTGTCCTTTCTCATGGGATCCCATCTTCTTGCCCGCAAACTCTCAAGTCTCGGCCTCCTCCTAAGCGTTCACAATCTCTGGCAAGCTTTGAAAGAATGCAGCAAATTCTCGTTGTGGTTCATCATTTCTTGGGTACGAATACTTTGAGACAGTCCTTTCGGAACCTTGGTTCATCTCTTCGCAAGGCTGGCTTGGTGGTCGGTTTGTAGGGCAACAGTCCTCAAAGATTGGTCAGCTGTTGGTTTCGGTTCACCGCGAAATAGTGTATAAATTTCCTTCTTGGCTGGTTCATTGCTGTGGACGTCCTTGTGTCGAAGAAGTATTACCTCGAGCTGTCATCTAATGCAAAATCGTCCTCCTTGATTGCCATTGCTTTCAATGGCAAGCCAACTTCATTCTTTAGTTCACAGCTGGTAGAATTGAAGAGCCGTACTTGTAGGAGTAGACGTTTAATCCCCTAAATGGCCCTCAGGTGTACAAGTCTGTTGAACTGATGTCTGGGAGGCGTCTGGCTCATAATGAGCTCGTCAGACCAAACGAAGGATGTTGAAAAGGTTGATCCAATCCGTAGCTATCACTTGTACGTACGCAGAAGCACTTGGGAAGGCATCCTCAATGTCTGGCTGCCAAAATGGAAGACATGTCACACTGGGTGACATCCAGTCACTTTTGGCCTTATTCTGCACAATATCATATGGGCGGTCGAGGCGCAAAAGGTTGATCGTACGGGCCCATCAAACCCCAATGCTTCGGCAACAAAAGTTGTGGCGATCCCTATCCGGTCATTTGCCGCCCACTTCATACGCCCTACATCCAGATTCCGACGTTACCGATATTTCCAAGACTTCAGTAATCAACGGCGGCTTGGCATATTATGCCAAGTTGGCAGGATCAGCATTTGGACGGTTTATACGAGCTATCTCTCAAATAGGCAACGGTGGTGAAAGGCGTGAGACATCCTCTCATCATTACAGCGGATCAGATTGGTTACCTGGTAGCACCAGATAACCGATGGCTATATAAACAGGATTACCTTGTCAGTTGTGCGTGATGTGGACTTTCACCTCAACACTCTTGCTCCATGTCTCTATAGCCTTTAGCCTTCCACCTCATTTGCTCCGTACCCAAGCACAGTTTTACATCATCAACGCCATGCAGCTTTCAAAGTTTCTCGTCGCTACCATTGCCGTCGCGGGGAACATCCAAGCTGCAGGCCTTGCAGGCCGTCAAGACTTTTGGCCAGACGCAGACTGCTGTAGCTGCAGCTACGACATTGAAGGATGGATCTGCAAAGTTCCTGGCGCAGATGGTTGCAGTGCTATACCGGATACTCGCTGTCCTTTCAGACCCAACAACGAACAGACGTTGTGCTGCTGCTGCGATCCTACTCCGGGGGACGAGTCAACGAAGTGCTCACTCGTTGACCGAGACGCGGGATGTAACTGCCCCGAAGTCAGATGTCTGCACAACTTCGGCAAATACATGCTTCCATCGTGGGTCCAGGGTTGAAAATGGGTGGCAGGATAGTGGCGTCTTCAAAGCCACAGGTCGCGGCTGCAAAGGTGGTATTTTGACTGTTCAAGTCTAGTTTCTTGTGGAGGAAGCCGGTAACATGGGCTGGCTTTCTACCTCGTAGAGCCAACTTCTTATTCAATATTCAATGTGAACACCGTCTTCTACATAGACTGTCAAATTGGATCCCAAAGATCCCCCGTCAGTTAGCCGGTCATACTCACTGAATGCAAACATCCACATTCCTTGCCGTGCGTTGCTTCTTCGCGCTGTGACGATGTGTTTTAAGGTTCTGATGCTCAAATTCATCACGAGCATTTTGAAATCTACACATCAGATGTAAGAGATGTTCTATGCGATGTTGAAATTAATGCTTCAATCCTAAGGATCATAAGACTATGCAGTTTTCTGGGGGGGTACCATCAAGGAGTGTTGGCTCACCCCGGACGGATCAAATGTTACACACTGTTGCGTGTACGACTTTGATTTGCTCATTTGGGTTAGATCTTACTCAGCCTGTAATTCATAAGTTGAGTGTCTGACAAAAGCCTTAGTAGCCTATAGGTTTATCGACGCTAAAGGATTCCAAGGGGGCAGTGCTCGAGGCTTTCAAGACATGAACCCCCGAACGACCTCGGCCTCAAGGACTTCAACAGTAAAGACGACGGATCAGATGATTCGTTACAATACGATCATTGTCACCGGACTTTTACACGAAATTGACAAATCCAGTAACAAGAATCAAGTAACTAAACGTGGGCACTTGTGGGACTTCCAGAAGGGGGGGTTAGTCTTTTCAAGAGGTTATATAAACCCGAGAAAGCATGCCAGTTCATAGAGATTGAACATCAACAAACACAACTCATTATAATATCAACCAAACCATACCCTCCACCGAAGGATTTCCCTCTCCCCACAACCAAATTGAACAGCGCTCCGACATCATGCATTTCTCACGTATCATTCTTGCCATCACTGCTGCTGCTAGCAGCATTCAAGCCTCCACCATCGCAAGCCGTCAAACCGCGGTCAAGCCAAACGCAGACTGTTGTACTTGCGACTATGACCTCGAAGTCATCACCTGCAAAGTCTCGGACGCACCTATCTGCAATGTTCCCGACACCCGCTGTCCATACCGACCCAGGCAGACGAAAGAACTTTGCTGTTGCTGCGACCCGAACCCGAACGAGCCTGCCATGAAGTGTGTGGCTCAGGAGAAAGATGCAGGCTGCTTTTGTCCAGCAGTTGTATGCCCTTTCAACTTCAATGAGTCCATGCTTCCGAGCTGGTTTCAAACTTGATCTGCCTCGTCATTAACCAGCGGAACCATACTAGGCATGGGGGGTCCTTCGATAATGTGGCACCACACTGAAGTTTGGTCGCTCGGGGCTCATTAACAGGAACTGTGAGCTGATTAGACAGCGCTGGAGGGCTACAATAGATGAAAACATCAGCAAATAGATGATTACATCTGAAATTTTGCTCCCAATTCACTTGTCACAATTGAAATTGTGTTGATCACTTTCATATCCTTGATTACTATGCTCATTCACTGTGGACCGATGTTCGGAACCGTGACGTCTGGCATGTCATATATCTTTTGACTATGATAGCTATTCTGGGCCTCCTGACAATGACCTGCCCTACACAAGCCATATTTGATTGTATACTTTCTTCTACCAATTTGACAACTACCAAATGGGCGAAGTAACTAACATGTGTTCTGCCCAAGCAACTTTGGCGTTACCAAAGTTACTCAACACAGGCCCACGAGTTCTCATCTTTGTAGTCTCCGCCTTGGAAGATGTTGCGACGCGGCCATCTGCAGTGCCTACGCTTGAAATCGACTCCTGCGCTCTGTGTGCCATTGACAAACGCAGTGCCCAGAATACTCCCGGGAGCGATGCGCTCTTCCACCCAGCGGACGATTGCCATGAGGACATTCTGCTCGGGGTCAAGGCCTGCATTGCTCTGTGCCTGGTTGCCGATGAAGGTAGCACCTGGACCGCCGCCGCAATGGGCCATGCCCGAAATACGGAAGAAGCGATAGAACTCGTCGAGGGCTGAAGGCTTGAGGCCCGTGGTCTTTGAAACGTGCTCATAGTACCTGGGAAAGTTGTCGCTCGAAATCGTCCCGTCGACCAGACCGTGGTAATGCAGGAGCTTGCCGCCCCGTCCCTGGAAGCGAGAGAGATCGCCATCAAAGGTCTCGATGTTGAAGAGGTTCAACGTGGAAGAAGTAACGTAGTCCTCGGGCTTGAGGGTCATGGAATCCCAGTTGGAGTCGTTGAAGATGGCGTATTTGAACCAGTCCGCGGCACCGAAAGGCTGACCTGTGAAGTAGGTTTGAGGAGCACCGGTGAGCTCGGCGCCGGGCTGCATCCGAGGATAGACCAGTCTACCGGCAGCATCAAGGAGGGGTGAATAGATGGCACGGAGGGTTTCGACTTGCTTCTGGGAAAGGCAGTCTGTCGAGTTAGATACCTCGCAGAGCAGACCATCCGGCTTGTAGTCGCACAAGTCAGGCGATTCAAGAATGCCGTCGGCAACGCCATCGAGCTCGTCGCACTGCTTGAGAATGTCGTCGTGGATTGTGGGCCACATCGTCATCGGGATGAAGGTATCAGCCCCTTCAAGGCCGGTGAGGGGAAGGAAGTGGCAGGACCACGAGGTAAGGTTGTTGAAAGAGAATGCGGGGGCACCAGCGACAATGCCGTCAAAGTCCTCGGGGAATGCTTGTGCTTCCTTCATGCCTTGACGGCCACCGGTTGAGCAGCCCAGGTAATAGCTTTTCGTGTGAGCTTTTCCATAGAACGACTTGCTGATATCCTTTCCGACGACGACGCCCGTGTGGAGCGCTCGGTAGGCGAAATCCTCGATCACCTCGGGATTGTTCAAAAATGAAGCGCCGCTCGCCCCATCATGACCGTTGTTGGTAGCGACAGCAGCAAAGCCCAAGGAGCTAGCGTAGTCGAGATCCTCATATTGAATACAACCACCCAGCCCACCATTCCCGGTGCTGAGGAAGCGGCCAGTCCAGTTCTGAGGAAGCCAGGCCTCGAACTTGAGGCCGGATCGATCCGAAGTGGCGATCTGAGCTGTAAGACGGCACAGATCCGCCGAGGCGGTTTGGTAGGGGCGATAACAGCTAGCATCAGCATTAGGGAATTACAGCGTAGTTCCCGCGGCGACGAACTCTGTCGAGACAGAAGCGGCTCCCGGAATAGTGGTGGCGTTGGCGAAAGAAAGGTATTGTTGACGGAAAGTCAATGTGCTGTTAAGAGGACTGGCTGCCAGTCCTTGGGCTAGGACGCTGAGTAGATCGAGAGACAGCATCCTGAACGATAGTAGTAATGACTGTGACATGAATGGATCGGAATAATGAGGGTCTTCGAGCTGATGATCGACATAAAAGCTGCCAGCCGGTTGCAGGTTGCCGCCGGTGTATATAAATTTCCAGCCGTTAAGGCTGTATTCATCAGACACCGGGCCGAACGATATGGCCATGAAGGACGATGCCCCATTTTCGGGGAAACCGACTCTTGGCATGCCTCTCATGGTACCACAGCCACTTCCTCGTCATCACGCATTTCAAGTGCGCCAGGCCATTTGCCCTGCCCCATCCCGTCGGCTACCTTAGAGACCAAGCCACAAGAGTGCCCACTTGTGAGCCAAATTCAGAACAACCAAACTTGTCGATGAAAATGTCACTCGGCGTGTGTGAGTTCCTGCGGCCCGTACCGGGGGCATTGCGTCATATGTCAGCCGGCGGGATACCTGATCAGAAGTGCTGTGTATGGGCTTCAACGGGGAAAGCTTGATGGGGCAGGTGGCACCGATAGGTGGTCTTCCAGGATTGATAATCAAGGAAAGGACTTGAAAGGTGTTGACAGCCTACCTAAGTATGTATTCACCAGAAAACATTGGCCAAATGATGAAAGGTACAGTCATGTCGCCGAGGAAAGGATAGTCTGAACTGAGATTGTATTCCGGGCTTTTTCATATCAAGTTGTCTTCAATAAGAAGTCTCACTGGAAATGTTGAGAATGGTATTCGGACTCTCAACATCAAGCAGTGAAGGCGGCTAAACTCTCTGCCCTCAGTCGGTCTGCGTGAAAGACCGTGGGTACATGCGCATCGGGTCTTTTTTAGACCCGTGAGATCGTGCTAGAGGCCTGTACCCCAGCATAAATGGGGAGATCCTTCGAGGATGTTTAACCTCACTGACACAAGCTTAAATTCCGCCTGCATTGCCGCCGGCATGTCAGCCTCTTTCGGGAGTCGCCGGCAGCGGGTTTCCGTGGGTCACTACGCCCCGTAACATTGTAGTGCGGAAATTACCATTCTGTAATTGTAAGGCATAAAGGGGGTGTCAGCCACCTGCAGATGGGCGAGCGACACGGATATGGACCGTCGTTAAGGGCAAGTCCTTGCTATCTCGCTTTCGCAATGCCGTGTCATTGGGCCAGTCTTAGAAACACTACGTTCAGCACGCGATACAATTTGTCGCATCTTCACGCCAGGGCAGAAACGAACAACGTACAGATTTTAAAAGACCATGTAGGTGGCGTTGAGAAAATTGGTTCTGGGTTTGAGTGATGGTCGAGTACCTCAAACAGAAGGAAGCCATTTCTTGACGCGGGAAGTCCACCTAGTGTGTTAGTCTTTCCAGTTTGTCAAGTGATCGCGTCACCGAAACTGTGAGATGCCGTTTAGACAGCTGATTAATCTTACGATGGGCACGTAAAGTCCCTAATTCAGTATCTGTAGGCCATGCCCCGCAGGCTAATGTCTTGAAATGCGGCTATGTATGCCTGGATCGTCTCAGCATACGTATGAATTCTGCAAAGGCTGAAGTCGTAAAGTCTACGTAGAATATCTGGGCGTCATTTTCAAGACCTCTACAACCAAACGGTTTCCGTCAAGGTTGCACGATCGAGAATTACATACACCACGGCCTCCAAATGAGTACGAAGAGACGTTTTGTCTTGCCGATACTCCCAGAAAGTGTTCACATAAAAATATCATCAATCTGATTTGAACGATAAGAAATCAACGTTAAGATATATACAGGCAAATCGAAGATGCTCCCGAGTCCTGACCCGTCGGGCATCCGGTGTTGTACAGCCGCCCACAACGTGGAAATTAGATCTTACACATTACACCGCGCTGTCGCTGAGAAAACCCATTTTGGTCCCTGCCGTCTATCATTTAGTCTCGTCCATGACGATCTCGGCCCTTTTGACCCGTCTCATCTTAACGCCGCCCATCTTCGTCGCGCTTTCCTTGGCTCCGTCCTTTTTGGGTGTGTCCTTCTTGGCTGCCTCCTGAGCCCCCTTTTTCTTGGCTGCTTCGTCATTGACTAGGCCAGGGTTCTGGTGAAGTCCGCCTCGAGAAGCCCAGTATTGATCCAGCTTCCGGACCAGGTCGCCGACATCGCCGTAGGGCTGGAGCTTTGCCATGAACACAATCTTCTTTGTGATGGCGTCCACGGTGAAATCGGCCTTGTTGATCGGCACGGCGCGCCACCTGCCCTCCATGGGATCATTGAACGCCGTCTCCTTGTACCCAAAGTCGCTCAAAGTCGTCACGTCGAAGGCCGCCATCATCTGATGATCTTCGTGGATCAGGTTGTGGCAATGGAACATGTAGACGCCATCCCACGGCGCATAGTGGGCTTCGACACGAACGACCTCGCCGACGCCGACCCAGACGACATCTTTCAAGCCGGCTTCCTCGTATGGCAGAACACCGCGATCGGTTGTCCACTTGCCGGTGCTAGTGCGGCTCAGGATTCGGAAGTCGACCATGTGGACGTGGACGGGATGCAGGAAGCCGCCGCCGGCTCCGTTCTCAATCTCCCATATCTCAACCGTGCCGCGGGGAACGTTTGCCAAGATGCGGTTGGCCTTGTCGCTGAAGACCACGTCGTTGATTTTCCAGAGCTCATCTTCCTGGTGGAACAAGTAGTAGTGGTCAATGAGGTCGGGCAGCTGAGGTGGGAACGGAACGGCGCGCAACTCCCCAGGGACAAGGGACTTGTCGGCGACGGGCGTGGGGCTGACCACAAACTGCATGACTGGAGTGAGGTAGTCTTCGTCTTTGCCCTTGCCTTTCCTGCCCTTCTTGTGTCTCGACTGTGCCCCGATGTTGCGTTCGTCTTCCGTCATCATTGTGATCTTCTGCCCGGCGAAAGGGGTGAAATCGAAGATGACTTCCCAGCGCTCGGCCATGGCTTGCGCGAGGTTCTTCGTGGTGACGGGGCTCGTCAGCAGGCCAGAGTCCGAGGCGATGACCTGGAACGGGATTGGGATAGGCTCTTCTTCCTCGTCTCCCAGTTTGTAAAATGAATAGATAAACGCTCTTGAGATGGCGGAATTGAGGAGGCGAAGGCGATATTTCCGAGGCTCCACAGCGAGGAAGGGCCACGGCTGGCCGTTAACGTGGATGACATCTCCTAGTAGACCTTCCGTCTCCCCAGCCGGGGAAAATAGCTGGCCATCATCCCCGTATTGTTTTGAGGTGATGATGAGCGGTATATCGTTAACACCGTATTCGTTAGGAAGGCCCAGCGCGTCCTCCGCAGGGTCGTGAATGATCCACATGCCTTCTTGACCAAAGTAGTCGTTCACGGCTGTCTTCGGCGCGTATTAGCTCTGCTGCTTAGTCCTTCGGGTCAGAACTACTTACGATGTCGACCGCATGGTCATGATACCACAGGGTACGGCCGTTCTGGCTGTTGGGGTAGTAGTAATCTTTGTACTGTCCTGGGATAATAGTGTCCTCGGCCCAACCATCCCACGGCGATCGCTGCATGGGGGATTAGCATTCCCATCAGAATTCCGGGTCGCAGTTGACTCACCGTGTACGCCCCGTGAAGATGCATGACACTTGGGTTGACTGCCTTGTTGGACAACCTCACCACCGTTTCCCGCCCTCTTGGAATTATGTACGTTGGTCCGGGTGACATGCCATCGTATCCTATGAGCGAGACCGGCCCTCTGTCGGGATAAATCTTCTGTGTGAACGGAAGAACTTCCATCTCGTAGTAGTCAATTGGCTTTTTCGTGACTGGATTGTTAACCGAGCTGCAGCGATGTCAGTGATGTCCAGCCGACAAGGGAGCTATACCTACAACTTGGGCTGTTTTACGGGAGGAATCGGTAAAGGAAGTTGAAAGAACGACGTGAACTCGGGACTGATCCAGTCTGCCCACGATCCGCCGACCAAGGCCATCAAGGCCGCCGCATGAGAGGTTCTGACAAACATCTTGGAGGACGATTGACGAAGACAGGCAACAGGGGAGAAGCAAACCGAAACGCCGCAATAAGATCTGCGCCTACCTGAAGATCCGCACTAAAATCATGGGGCAGCGACCTGGTTATAAGGCGAATCCACTGCACAAGAAGTTGGACGACCGTTTCTTATCAAGCAGGATGACATCTGCCCAGTGGCGTCGCGACGGCTTCCATGGTAATTTTCGCCTTGGCCTACACGAGCGGGCCAGTCCGAACATACATGGCTGTGGTAGTATAGACGAACTCTTTATGTGCTGCGCTTGGACATCGTGACTAGATGTTCAGGACGGAATCTCAAGTGGCCGGAAGCCTTTATTCGCCTTTGAAAAGTCGGCAGTCCGACGGTCCCTTCCTGATAGGCGCAGTGGGTGCCGAAAGACCTGTCGGCAGGGGGGCACGGGTTACGAGGGACTTCCTCTAATGGTTCAAACTTTTGCAGCTTGCTTTTCTTCATTTCGATATCTTGGATGATGTTCGGAGTTTGGCCAGATACGGAGTGCCGTATTACTGCGAAGGCCGTCTCTCAATTCACTCGACATATGGCTTTCTGTAACATCCATGGATGTTGTAGGGCTGTCGGGCAACCCGAAAAGTTGGTCCAACTGTCATTCCCGCAGGGTGCATTGCATTGCTTCCCGGGTATGCGACAACATGCCTGGTGACGTTGTGTGTTTCCTAAGTAGAAAACGACTTGAATGGGGAGGCCGAGGCAGCCGTTGTCGTTCATCTGAAGAGTCTGCCGGGAGATCGCGCGTAGGCTGGAGCGGTTCCCTGTTCCGCACGTGCCCGCATTTGAGGTATCCCCGAAAACAAAACATCAGATGCTACTTGAGAACCTTCTTTGCGTGCGGCTTTTACCCAGAACGAGTGTGCCGCTGTAAGAACTTGGGCCTCTTGGAAGCGCCGGAGGGGACGTGTGTTGGCCCACTGACCAGAAAGACGTTGGTTATTGCTGACTTGGGCTGCTTTGGGTAATCCAAAGACACGGCATCCTGGAGATGTTCTTGGAAACATATGTACGTTTCGGCGAGGAGACAGACGGCATGTCGTCACTGTGGTTCTGGAAACATTCGGTTGCATGCAGCCTCAGGAGCCGTCGGTCAGTTGACAGGGGGTGACAGGAATCTGACATGATGACAGCCCTCATCAATTGAGGTCCACTGCTGACCGACCTTGAGTGAGGCGCTTGCGGCGGTAAACATACCTTCACGATTCGAAAATTGAAAAATAGAGGAATCAAAGGCAATTTGCAGACTCGGACGACCCCTTGTTCCTGGGCAGATCGGCGCCCTCGTGAGGAACTTTTGGCTTCACGGGAAAAGGCCCCGGGCTGGCGTGTTTGCTGATCTGGCGCAACTCTGCTCGCAAGCTGCCCAACGTACTCAGGCAAGCCTTGACCACTTTGAGGAACGTGTTGATAGCGAAGCAAGAAAGGTTGCCGAGCTTCGGAGTCGGTGAGGACGAGCCATCACCTTAAAAAGAACAAGAGGAGGACGCGGACCAAACCCAAAAGTGTCGCGGGGGGAAACGAGGAAAACAAAGATGCAGCTCGGGCCCCCTTTCTCCACACCTCCGGGGCCCACATGGTTTCCGCGCCGGCGCCGTTCCTGGTCCGATGTTTAAAAATGTCAGGAAACGTCAATACGCAGCCACTTTGGCCTCCTGAAGCGACCTCAGATGGCTCCCGTGAGCAAAAATCAAAAGGAGGGCCTGACCGGGGATTGAACCCGGGACCTCTCGCACCCAAAGCGAGAATCATACCTCTAGACCATCAGGCCAGTTCCAACATCATCACAAACGAGAGTGGGTTTGCTGTTCCGCCATGAGACACTGGCTAAGACCCGTTGGAGACGGAAAAGAATCCGAGTTCCCTATGCCGGAGAACGCGATCAACGCCGACGGCGACTGTCGACTCACCTGCGGTGTTGTCTTGCGTAAAGGTTACCCAACCCGTAGAGCGGGCATCATCATGTCTCTACAAGCCTGTTTGCAGGTGAGTCTGTCGCTCAATCAAAGCTGGCTGGCCCAACGCCAATCTTGATAAACTCAACGTCTTAGCGCGTCCTGACGTCGTCTGGGGAATTTTGACTAACAATGGAGCCGTCCCTCTCAAAGGGAGGGCCAGATCAACCAACCCCCAGATTCAACAACCGACGTTAGCGGCAACCGGGGTGGCCGAGAATAACTCCATTCGCCGATTGACGACGCAGGAGCCGTCCGTGGAAAGGGCCGACTGCCGGGACGAGACATGGGGCTCTTATCTAGCCGTGCCAGCAGCAGCAGCAGCAGTCGACCGGCGACTTCTCGTCAAGCCGTGGTCGACGCGCGCTGCCTCGCTCAAATCATGCAGTCGGCAAGTCTCCGACAGCGGGTGCGACAACATGTTGCTGACGTGTTGCCAACCCCCCCTCTCACACGAGCCGCGTACAAAGAAACATCGGAAACGCGCC